>JBAIZL010000001.1:937500-975000 GCA_036971475.1 Prosapia bicincta | reverse complement strand
AAAACCTTCTAAAAAAACAATTGTTCCTCTAAAAGAAAAAATATTTAAGGATCCAACATCGAAAACTGAACCTAGACTGGTCAGGCTTACGAGGTTGGATCCAAAGATCTCTTATAAATTTGAATATAGAGAGGGATCTTATGGAATTTTTTCTTTTAAAGGAAGAATTAGAAATAAAATCTTTATTCCTCAATGGTTCCAGTTTCCAGACATTACGAATGGAGACTGGTATCTTGAGAATGAAAAAAATAAAAGGGGACTTCCTACTTGGGTCCGAAACCCTAAAAATAAATAAACTATATTTTTTTGTTTTTCTAAATTTTAAATTCAATTACTTTTTTTGTGGTTTATAGGCCTACTGGGGAAAGAGTTCCACATAAAAAAAACTCTTAACGCGCCATTGAGTTGTACAGCTTAGTAGATTTATATATATGTATTATTGTGCATAACAGGTCAATACATATATATATTTAAACTTACTGTGGTGAGGAAACCAACTACAAAAAATAAATTCACTTTATACTTACATGGTTTGAAAATCACTTTTCTCTAATTTTTCCATTGACATATTGACACCAGATATCTATATATATATATATATATATATATATATATATATATACAACAACAAACAGTCTTATTTTACATTTCCGACACCAATAATGCATAATGTAAATATGACAAGCTTCAAAAGATTTTTAAAAAAATTTAAAATAAATAAAATTGTTTGTATTATATTTATTTAAAAAATATGATTGGTTAGGTTCTGTGCAATAATTTAAAGAGCAATGTCTTTTCATTTACAATGTGACTCCTGCTACGGAATTAATTACTGTCTGGAGAGAGAGAGTGAAGAAACATAACCAATTTATTCACATGTGCATGAAACGTTTTTGTAACAGGGTCTAAATCGGTTGCAGTTTCAAGGACTAAACTCGTCTAGTCTTTTAGATAAAAACATGATTCAAGTTCATGACCACATGTACGGATGAGGTTTTTAGCATGGCTACATTCCACAGACGGGATTCATTACTGTAGAACCGCAACATGTGTTTAGTGATATAATTATTATAACTTGTAATTTAACGAACAGTTATGTGTTGCAGAAAAATGTAACTTTTACAATAGTTGTGAGCAGTACTGTAAAAACGCATTTATTTTTTAAAACACCATTTGTTTGACCTTGAAAAAATGTAAATGGTCTTTTCATAATAATAAATATATGTCTTACGAGTCCTTAGTTGATAAATAACGAAAAAATTGATTCATGCACATTTTGAAGATATGAATTTAAAAAGACAATCTTTATAAAGTACGTTTACTTCCAGACACTCTTCTAAGCTAACATTAGTATAGGAAAGGTAACCCCCCACCACTAAAGTATTTATTATTATACCTCCCACCAAATATTAATTTATAAATATGAGTACTTGAAGCTAAGTAGTCATTTGTTAACAGTCTGCTGAGAAGGTAACATGTACGTTGATGAACGCTCGTCAATAATTGAAACAATGAACAGTATTAATAAAGATTAACGTATCACCGAAAAGTGACTTTTTCATAAGTGCATTTTATAGTTCCAAAACAATCATATCCTGAATATCAAATTAACTCCAATACCTATAAATACACTTTTCTTAAAGTGCATTTAATAATAAATACACTTTTCAATAAAGTGATTTTAATACAAAGAATCGCATACTATCACCCAAATATTAAATGCATTTTCTCCCTAATTCTCCAGTATTAATTGGGGCCGCTAAATTCGTATTCCATTAAATACACTCAGATCCAAATACTACTTTTACTACAAAAACTTAAACGCACTTTTAACTCAACTACCTCCCCTAAACCCCCTCATGACGTCACACACTCACACTAATACCACCCTCTCACATCACACACACCTACGCACCCGCAATCACACACAATTTTAAATTTTTTAATTTTTAGCGGCCCCAATTTAATACTACTACTTATATATAAATATATAACAGACTCCTATCGATGAGGAAACTCAATCCAGGATAATTCCTCTGGAAAAATCTAGTAGATGTCCTAAGTTATATGGTTTACCTAAAATTCATAAACCGGGCACTCCTATGAGACCTATAGTGAGTGCTATTAAACCTCTTCAGAAACTGGAGAGATATTTAGATAAACTTATGCAGCCATTGGTTCAGAAGGCTGATTCCTATAACAAGAACTCTGAACATTTTGTCCAAGTGCTGCAAGGAATCCAAGTTGAAGAAAGTGACATAATGGCTAGCTTGGAATTCAAGTCATTGTTCCCCATCGTTCCCATTGATGAAGTGCTTCAGAGGATGTTTATTTTTGAAGAGCTCCCTCCACATGTTTTGGATCTGGCTAGGCACTGTCTCAAAAACACTTACGTTTTGTTTAATGAACAGTTTTACAGGCAACTTGATGGTGCCCCTATGGGATCTTCACTTTCTCCAGCTGTAGCCAATATTTGTATGACGTTCTTTGAGCAAGACGCCCTGAATGATGCTTTTCTCAGGCCTAAAGCTTGGTTTCGTTATGTAGATGACGTCTTTAAAATTTGGCAACATGGTAGCACAGAACTTGATAAGTTTCTTACGTACCTCAACTCTCGCCACTCCAGGATATTATTCACTTTGGAACTGGAGAGTGATGGCTGCTTGCCGTTTCTGGACGTCTTGGCTAGGAAGGGCCAGAATGGTTGTGTTCACCATTCGATCTACAGAAAACCGACTAATACCAATAGATATCTTAACACTGAGTCACATCACCACCCATCTCAGATCCAGGCTGTCGCTGGCACGCTCTTCTCTCGGTCTCACAAGTTAACAGGCATCGATTCGAGGGACCAGGAACTTATTACTATGAGAGAGGTGCTTAGAAGCAATGGCTATAAGGAATATGCCATAAATAAAGCGTTACACCACCAAAGTGCCCTTCCTGTTGACATGGATGAAAAAGAGACTGAGAAAGCTGGTACTGTTATTCTGAACTTTATTACAGAAACCACTGACAGAATTGGCAGCCTCTTTAGGAGGCATGGTTTACGTTCCGTTTACAAACCTTACCTCACCATCGACAAGATGTTGGTAACGCCAAAGATAAGATCTTCTTGGAAAACCATGGCGTTTACAGCGTTTCTTGTGGAGTTTGTAAGAAATCGTACATTGGCCAAACGAACAGACGTATCTCAGCTAGGCTTGAGGAGCACAAACTGGGCCTTAAAAACAAGCAGAAAACGACGGCTCTGTACAGGCACCACTGCGATACAGGGCATACCATTGATTTCCAATCTGGCCGACAGATATCTCAAGTGGAAAACTACAGGACTAGAATTATTCGTGAGGATATCGAAATAGAGAAGCAAGGGAGTCTTAACAAACGCGATGATACTTTGAATTTGCCCGCAGTTTGGAAGTGTGTCATCGATAGATTTTATCGGCAGAAAGGTGAACAAAGGCAAAAGAATGTAATTGTTTGGATCAGGTGTGTGTGGATTGGCGTCAGTGTGTGAATTGACGTCAATGTGTGTATTGACGTCAATGGGCGTGGCATCATTCCTTTATATATAGGAGCCGAGTTATCTGCGCTCTTCACTCGCTCTTCTACTGTTGTTGGGTTCACCTCGTCAATGCTGGATGAGATTCTAGCGAAACGTCGGAACTGCGAATTTATGAACTGCAGAATGAACGGATGTACTCCAGATAGTAACTATTCATCATATATATATATATATATATATATATATATATATATATATATATATATATATATTAAAACAATTGCTAGGTTTATGGAATTCTGTGTAGAAATTTGTTATATAAATATTTCCTGACGTTGCTAACACATTTATTACATAAAAGCTTTGAAATATATATAAATTAAAATAATTATCGTATTTGAAATACTTGCATTTGTATATGTCGATAGTTGATGCTCAACATAAAAGATTCTGTATTTAATTTTCGAAAGTTAACTTGCATATATATAAGTAAGATTCTTGCTTAAGCACATTACAGTGTAAGAGATGTACACATTATATATATATATATATATATATATATATATATATATATAGATAGATAGATAAATATATACATACATACATATACATATATGTATGTATATTTGCAATATTGTTCAGAGTTTGTTTGAGCGATTGGTAAAACTGTATAAAAGTAATGTAGCCAATTAGTAATTAACCAATATTTGCTTCTGGAATTCCTAAAAACTAATTACAACCTAATACAAAAAACGTCATTACACACTATTTAGTTTTACTGAAATTGGAAATAGTAGGTGGAATCCTTTATCACGATAGTGTTACGAATGACTCTTTGTAGCAGGAATAGTCCGTGTTTATATTAAACTTACAATAGAATAAGGTATTGTTTGTTGCGTAACAATTGCGTTTGGGAAATTATATGTGTAGCAGAAAAAAGGATCAGAAATTGTTAAATGAAATTAATTTTTTTTTGGAATTTTAATGATAAAACTCAAACAGGCTTTCGTTCTCCACAAAGAGATAAAATAAAATTATTTATTGCGAGTGACCCTGGGACTAATCTGTTCCCTGTAAAGCAATAGTGTGTGTTGGTACAGGAGACCCTAAAGATAGAGAGTACATCTCCAGAAAAGGTGTCACGTTCCATCACCACCGACAGTTCGGGTGGCACGTTCCATCTGGACTGTAGGAGTCTCATCAGCTACCTACGCATTAAGTGTGTTTTTTATATTGTTCCGGGGGGGATTAGGATGACGTATATTAAGAAATAACTTTAAATGCCGGATGTTTAGGTTTACTTCGAAGACCAGTGTAATATGAAATTTGTAGCATTTCAAAGAGAGAGATGGTTCTCCAGGCTGGAGATTGGGCTTGATCTAAAAGCACCAGCAGAAAGTCTAAGGCCGGCATGATGTATTGAGCTCAGGAGTTTAATGTTAGTATAATTGTAGGTGTGTGTGTGTGTGTGTGTGTGCGCGCGCGCGCGCGCGTGTGTGGACAGGTGTGTGTGTGTGTGTGTGTCAGTGTGTGTGTGTTCACGCACTCGTGTGTTTTAATTACATAGAAGAAATGTATAATCTGCCTGCCGTAGTGTTTTAGTTAGTTTTAGAGATAAAAGAAATAAAAACCGTAGCTATTTAATAGAGTGGAGGGAGGATGTTGGCTAGAGTTCAACATTTCGGGAGACTCTTACCTCTATATCTAAATTGATAACATATTGGGTGTCAATTAAACACATTATTGCAACTGTTACTCAATTTTATCTATCTCGCTTTGTTGGAATCGTGATGAAGATATTAGGCTGTAATACTCTTCGTTTAAAGGATAAATAGTGTCTTGTTATTGCTTGTGTTTGAAGATATTAGTTTTATTTATTTCATATTGCTTTCCCATCGACACACTTTAAAATAAAATTAAACATTTTGCGTTACAAATATTCCTATTAGAAATGCGTAACCGGCAAAGTTAGTGTGTGTAACCTGAATAAATGTGTAAGATAATGCAGTCATAAATTATCGACTGAAGTGTAACATAAATTATTTGTTCAATGAATGTTAAAGAAATACTTTTTGATTTTGGTTAAACGTTTCCTGATGTCCAACTAAAAACTCTCCTACTCTCAATAGCAGGGTAACATTTCACACCGAATGTAGTCCTGTTGTACTTACGTACCCCCTAACGCTCATACACCTTATTACATGACACCCTCTTATGACCATGATAAAACATGGGTCCACTCCCCATTTAGTAAGTGATTCTGCAGAAAATCTGCTTGTTAATTGCGTAGTTTATGTTTAAATATATTCATGTTCACTCTTTGTACAATCTGCAGCTAAAATCTTGGAAAATTGAAGAAACACCACAGCGACAAGGCTCTTTATGTTTCTTTGGTAAAGCTGGCAACACACATGCTTATCATTAGTAGCGTACGTCATAGGGTGTGCAACAACGTAGGGCTGTGCCCAACAGATTTGATTAAAACCAAGTAAATACTGTAGGTAAAATAAACCAAGTAAAAGTACAAAGTTACTTTTTATTGATTTACTTTTATATTATCAATAATTAGATAGTAAATGTTCACAAAATGTAGAAACATTAGTAGAAATACCATGAGTAAAAATGATGGTATAATTTAATATTACTAAAACGTTCCTAAAATACAATTACAAATATTACTAAACAATTGAAATAATAAAATATACATTATTTAAAACGAGCTTAAATATTAAAATCGTGCAAAGAGTTTTCGTTATTTAAAATACTCTTAAACACATTTAGTTCACATTTTCTCTGGATGAATTAAATCACACATTTTAATATTTAAATCATTCAAATTATTTTCTTTATGTATAATAATAATAATAAACACACTTATTGCGTAAGTAGCCGATGCGACACCTACAGTGATGTTGGAACGTGACTCTTGAACTGGAGATACCCTCTCTGTCTACAGGGTCCCCTGTACAAACACACAATGCATAAGTTTTAGGAGATCTATAATCTAAGTTTTACTCACAATAAATAATTTAGCTCCCTCTCTTTCTTGTGATGAGAACCTGTTTGAGCTTTCCCCTTAGAATTCCTAAATGAAACAATCATTTCATTTATCACCATTTCTTACCCTGATTTCAGTAACCACTTCATATTCCAACGCAATTGTTACGCAACAAACAATACCTCATTCTATTGTAACTTTAATATAAACACGGACTATTCCTACTACAAGGAGTCATTCATATCACTATTCTACTAATGAATCCAAATTACTATTTCCAATTTCAGTAAAACTAAATAGGGTGTAATGACATTTTTGTGTTGAACAAAATTCTTTTTTAGGGCTTCCAGAAGTAAATATTGTTGTATCAATCAATTAAACAAACAATGAACAATTTTAAATATTATACATATACAAACACACAAATACACAGTATATCCAAATCATAGTTATTGTACATATCTATATTTATATGTATGAATCAATAGACGCAAGTTATTAAAAGAAATCAATAACCTTTTCACCAAAAAAATAAGGATAATAATACCTTGGGATTGAACCTTATAGTAAGTAAAAAGGGTTTAGGCTCAACACAATTACCGTAAATAAATTATATCTCTATCAGGTCCACGAAAGTGTTGAATCATTTATAGACAGTGGCTTCACACAACTAATTAACCTGGAAGTAGAATACACAATGAAGAAACAAAATAGGGCACTATTGAAAATTATATCAATATAATTAGGTTCAATTAGGCGGCAACAAAGAAATTTTGATGGAAGAAAATAATATATGCACCATGAACTTAATATGGAAAAAGTAATAAAATTATTTTAGTTGAGCCCGAACTTACAAAATAAGAGGAGGTTGGATTTAATTTCTTTGTGCACTGGAGGAACATAAAGACTTATCCGTACTAGAAGATTTTCAACAAACAAGTTTTCAACCAGAGATTAGTAATCGACGATGTAAACGTCAACAGTGTTAATATCCAGGAGATAATTGAGGCTAGAAAGAAGCAGAAGTAGACCATGGTAAACTAAGAATCTTAAAATTAATTTTAAAACAAAAAGAGAATCGAATTGATAAGAGGTATAACTTAGTAATGTAAAGCAAATAGGGTGATGAGAATAAAATGAAAGACTTGTAGTTACAACAAAAGGAAAACAAGAAACAGTTGCAATAGGAAAAAGAGAAATTCTAAACAGGACCGAAGCAGTGCAGAAGGAAAGCTTCAGAGGAAATGAAGGTTTTAAATGGCTTTACAGTATCATATAAAAAATATAGTAGAAATAAAGTGATGTAGGGAAAATGAAAAGGAGAAATATGTTCGAAATTGGAATATTAGTGGAACTTGCGAAGGCCAACTATATAAATTTAATAATCACTCTTTAATAAACTTTTGTAGGAGAGAAGGATAGAGCTCTTTACATGAATCATTGCCGCTGTGGCCAGCAATACTCATCAACCTTCCATTATTACGCTAGGCTTGACCATAGAAAACAGTTTTCAGAGGCGGAGTGTTCAGGGCAGTGAAAACTTGTGAAATTGTTTTATTTCAAATATAATAACATTTTACGCTCGCGTTGTAGTCAATATACATCTCTCAGTGCTATATAGCTAAAATAATCTTACCATTTTCAAATAGAAATGTTCGGCAGTTAAGTATCAATTTATCTGATCCAGTTAGTTTAGGTGAGATTGAAAAGGCAATGGGAGCTAGATATCAATAATAAACAATATTCCCCGCGTAACAATGGCGTCCTTAGTGTTTTATTGGTGTAATACTAACATTTTGCTTTTATTGTTTGATATTTCTGCGTGGGAAAACAGTTACTTCACAAAATCGAGCACCGGAATAAAACAATTTAAAAATCTATTTACCACTACGCATTAATATTTAGAATAATAAAGCTCATGATAATAAAGTTTTGTATTTTAAACGTTTACAAAATAAATAAAACATGAATTTAAAAATGAATATAAATTTATATTATGTGCTTTCAAAAGTCTATTCAACAGTCGTTTAAGTATATATTTACTCGTTTGTTGGCCTCTTACAATGTGTTACACATTGCCTTATCTCTTTCAGGGCACTTCTAGTATCAACCTAGAACTGTTTATACTGTCATTAGTTGCTTCCAAGATGAGCAGGTTCAGAGATGTAGAAGCTAGTCTTCATTTTATAAAGGTCTTGTGACCTATGAAAATAAATTTCAATCACTTCACTTAAACTGGATGGAGAGTGCGCTGAGGGGCAAGAAGAGTGTCGTAATCTTCGCAACAGCCAACAAGATATGAATAGGAGACTGCAGGGTTTGACAACTCTTTACTGAAGATGGCTAGAGTTTATTTGCCTGGGGGAAGATAGTCCAGGTCGTTAGAAGAAGAAAATGGGAACGACGTACGGGAAAATTGATAAACTTGTATGGGAGGCTTTGATTGAAATCGTTTTTCCCGGTGTTGTATTACTCTACTTGGGAACAGAATAAAATTCACTGTAAGGCTGTCTTCTCCATACGAATTACAACCAGTTCATATCGCCACTGCTAAGAATTCGAACATTTATTTTAATTCATCTGTTTCATAACAGAAAAATTAAAATTAATTTAATTTACAGAATAATGTTTTTTATACTTCTACTATTTAGTTTGAAGCAAAGATTCGAATAAATCTGTACAAAGTTTTGTGAAACATTATTTTATTCTACAATAGTTTCTTATGTCTCTTATATAAAAACCTGGGCCCTAATAGTTATAAACAATAACATCTAACGTTTTTGATGCCCATAGTAGCTTTCTGTTTACTTTGTATTCAGATGTATACAAATAATAACAGGAAAGGCTTATTGTTGGTTTGTTTTATTGTACCGTTTTATTTAATAGTTAATTACTAAAAACAATCAATAAGCTTAGACAGTATTACATTTGTTTGCTTTCTTTGGATCAGAGGTAAAGCTATGTAAATTGTATTTTTATTTAGAACTTCATTACAAAAAACAATTCAATTTTTTTGCAAGTAGCAATGAGACATTTCCTGTAACAAATAAGCTTACTCTGTGAAATATGGCATTTTGATAAATTCCAGTCGGTGTGGGTTTACTTTACTTGAATTACATGACATAAAACATTCTGCCAACTCTTATTGGTAATCTTTATCCAGTGTCTCTGCTACTGAATAAAACATGTTGTCAGAGAGGAGTTAGAAATTTAAGTCAGACACTGGGCAGTTCCTTTTATGCGATCATCGATACTACTGCCTGTTGTATACTGTGCAGTCATGAAATTTTTTTCTGACGAATCCAAAAACGTTTTTTTTTTGTTTTATATTAAGGCTCATATAGATCGAATGTTCAAATAAATTTATAATATTATTTGGTCGAAAATTAAATTTACAATTAAAGTTTACAATAAAGAGAATTGTTGAATATGTAACGAATCAACACAATCATAATTAAATGAATCATGGAAATTAGTATTAATTTAATTTATAAATAAGAATCTATTTACTAAAAATATATTGGGTAAATGATAATTCCATGGAATTAATTACTTCATTGTACTTGTGTGGTTGTTAAATGTAAATTTTAGTTAAAGATGATATTAATTATTGTTGAATAAATCATATACAGCAGTTGAAGATCTGTGGCAAGACCTATTTTATTATAGGAAGTAAGACAATCTGATTTCATGTTCGTTTTAAAGGGTAACGTTTAAAGATGAAGTGGTGGTCAATATCCCTCAAATGCTACTCAACAAAGAAATAGCAAACATCTTGCTAAATATACGTCTTGTATAAATATAAAATACGTTGTCTTGCTTAATATTTTTAAAAAAACATAGGTTATTCAAATACAAGAATATTTATTAATTTATATCCAAAGCTTTTCGTTGGTAAACAGTACCAACATAATCAGGAATGAAAGTTACATAAATGTCAAATTACATTATTGTGATTTTCATTCCTGATGATGTTGGTACTGTTTACCAACGAAAAGCTTTGGATATAAATTAATAAATATTCTTGTATTTGAATAACCTATGTTGTTTTAATATATATATGTATATATATATATATATATATATAAACATATATAAATATAATATATATATATATATATATATATATATTTAATATATTATTATAATATTATATATATATATATATATATATATATATATATATATATATATGCTAGTGATAAGTGAATACATAGAATACAGAGATTATATATCTATTGATTACTGGGGACTTTATGAATGCATTGAGATATCATTAAATATTTGTAATAATTTAAACTGGTTTATTAATAATAAATATTACACCATAACCTTTAAACGTGATGGTTACTTGGTAACCGTAATTTATATTAGATTAGAATAAAAATATTTGGAGTTGGAAATTTTTTTGTGTATTATTTATCAAGGAGATATATTTTGCAATAATAATATTTAGACCTATACAAATTAAAATAAGAACTAAAACATTGTATGACAACATTCGTCGGAAAAGTCGTAGCTGCCAAGAACACTAAGAGAACACGAAGAAAGGCTATTCTAAAGACGGTATAAATTGATAGTGTAAAGTGAGCATTGAATATCAGTAAGAGAAACGTATAGAGCAAGTAAAGGATGGATTCAGGTGGCTAAACCAGAAGCGGTAGGGGTACACTAAAAGTGCACAGATGACGCGTGTGCGGTTAGCGGTTTATTAATTAACTTGCCGCAATGTCTGTTTAGGTGGGTTCACAACAATGCCCCGTGACGTTCGCTGTGTTGTATCTATTTCAGTATAAAGTTCCGTCAAAGTTACCTATTTATCTACGTTATGGAATAGTCAATATTTGGTTGAATACAAATTATATAATAAATACTATTGTGTAAATTATAATTATTTATAAAATTAGAAAGTTAAGACTAATCAAAAATATTTGATAAAATAAAACAACAGAATATGAAAAAAAACATAGGGGCTGAAATAACGTAGCAAAACCATAAAAATATACAATTATATGAAACAAATAAAATAAACTGTACTTACACGATAACACAACGTATGTAAAACTATAAAACAATGAATCAATTATCTCAAAATGTCATATAAGGTTGTGAAACGATATGAAAAAATAAAAAAGATATCTGAATGAATAAAACAAGTCATATCTATGAAACGAACCATTCAAAACATAGTCATCGATCCTAAATAATATAAATACAGATCTAAAACGATAAAACAATTGATCTAGAGCCATGAAACCACGGACCAGAAATAATAAAACAACCCACTATCAGAGATAAAAAAAACAGATTTAAATTAAAAATTGATCTGAAAAAATGAATAAAATGACCTAAAACCATAGAATAACGGATGTGAAACTATCAAATATGAAATAAATAATCTGAAATCCAATATCTACTAATCTGAAACAACTTACAGTGGCTTGTAACTCTAAAGTACCATATAATAGAAGCAAGTTCACAAAGAACTCTATCTTTACCGGTGACTGCAGCATAGAAACATAATAGAAGATATATTTTTAATTATCTCCTGACAGGGGATGCAATTAAAACGTTGTAGGGCTTTGTACTAGGGTGAACGTAAGGTCGCATTTTGTATGCTAGGTACAACCTCAAGGTCAAGAAAGCAATTACTTTAAGTTGATACTGAAATATTCATAGGGTGTGCCTGACAAGAGTATGCCTAAATAGGCAAATGTATTTCCCTTTATTAGGCTGAGAAACATAGTAATGTAAATAAATATATATTGGTCCTATAGAAATGTCCTTGTAACTAGATAGAAGTGTTCTTACAAGATTGTTGCCTTCTGGCGTTTGTGGAATTTGAGTCTGTACTATCTAGACTATTAGATATAGACTCTTAGCATAGAAATAGCGTGCTTAAAGAGTTAATGGGTTTACATATATTTTAAAAACAATTACATCCACTATCAGCTGTAGTCTTGATGAAACCAATTTGATTTTAGCGTCAATAAAAATGACCAATATTTGCAATTTGTATTCCATTTAGAAAATTTTGAATAGCACACAGAAGTAGCCAAAACTACTAAAATAATGTACTTTTATCGGGGAACAGATTCAAAATAGAAGACCAGATTGTGTCAGCTTTGCAGAGATATCTTCAGTTTGGCGTCACGCTCACGAGACGCCCTTCATATTCTAACTCAAATCAGGTAATAACATAATTTTGAGTTCATACAACTGCAGTTTCTAATGCTATAGGTCATATAATTGAACAGCTGATTTAACACGTATGTAAATTTGTTATTGTATAGTATTAAATTAAAAGTATACTATTAATATACATTGTTTAATAAATTTATTATTATATTTATATTTTGATGAAGGTTACTCTAATTCAGTCAATGTAATGATATTTAGTTAGATATTTGTCTTCAACTTTAGATAATAGTATGTAAAAATGGGCGTATAGTAACATATATTAAAATGTTGACTAGTAATTCAAAACATGTATTCCTTTACCAAAATAACTCTGTACCATAACTCCTTATTTAGGGAAAAGTAATTGGTACTATTGCTAAACGTTTTATATATAAATATATATTAAAATGTATCAGAAAACTATATGTTAAAAGGTTTCTAGATGGAGTAGCGAACAAATAACATTAACTAGTCAAACAAGGCACTGTTGACTCAATAGACAGGAATATCCTCCTTAATGTCACCAAGCTATATCATCATACGTACTTTAAATAACAATGTCGCATTACTACATTTTACAAAATAAGCACACACGGAATGCTACGGTTCTAGTTGTTATGAAAGCCACATTCGTCTAATACAGACAAAGACATTTGTTTTGATACAGACAAAAAATGTCCTTGTTAGAAAGTAGGAGGTAATAAAGTGTTAACTAATCAATATACGTAAAATGTATATATTTAAACCAGTTACACGAGTTGTAAATGGAAACCAATATTTTTGTATAGTGTTATTCATTTGTTGACTGGGTTTTCTACAAGGATGGCTATAAGGTCTTATTTCTTTATTCTTTAAATACTGTAACTAGAGTTTAATTAAACTATTACATTTGTGATTATTTTTTAAGTTATTGTAAATATTTATAAATATGTATATAAAATTGCATCACAGTACAAACATTTAGAAGAATTGTTGATTCAAAGGAGTAAACATTTCCGAATCGTCATTAAAGCTTTGATTGCTGCAGGGCAAGCAAACAGATATGGTCAGGGGACGATACAAATCGATTTTCTGCTTAAACCAGAAAAAAATTCTTTAATGTGTCTGTAAAATGTGATAACTTTGAAGTTATCAGTCTTTTGTTTCGAACTTAGACATCCTTTTTTAAGTACATTTTACGTTGAAAGTATCACCAATTGTTTAGAAAAATTTTACAATTTGTTTTTACAAATTTGAAAACTGTTCTAATAATAGACATCACAATACGACAAAGCTTGAAATATATTTTATTTATTAGAGAATAAAACCATCGTAATATATACTTACATACTAACTAATATCTTAACGCGACGAGTCTAAAAATGTAAAGTAAAAGGTGCATTGATCTAGTTGAAAATAAAGAACTATCAATTGTCTGAAATTGAGATAGTTGTCTAAACAATTATTTCTGCTAGTAAATATATATAGCCAATATATCCTATTTATATACAAGAATTTGATTACAATTTTAAATTCATATAAAGTTTCTCAGAAAGTGAATATGGATATTCACAAGTAACTTTATTTAAAAACTACTTTAGATAAAAATTTGAACAACAAAATTAGTATTTCTTACTATGTTTATGGAGAAAACGCCTTTTTAATGGTTTTTTTGAAAGTGCGTGGTTATTCGACGTTATCAGTTTAGGAATCCATATACATTCCTTCGTAAACTTTACGTTGTGTTTTAAATTCGCTTTTCTGTTTACCAATAACAATCAAACCATTTATATTCTTGGATATTTTGAATAAACTTGCTAAACGGCTTTCAATGGGTTTTCATGGGTCTACACAACTCAGTAGCAAATAACGACAGCGTTAGTTTTTATACTGCACTTATTATGTACTAAGGTTAAAAATATGTATGTTTATGACTAAAAATATTTTATTATTTTACGTTATTTTCCTACTGTTTATTCCCGAAATTTGTCATTTTATATCGACATTTTATTAAATTTTCTTTATAAATTTCGTCCAACAGAGATTTCATTAACGTAGTAAATTCATTGTACATTTAAATTCTTGTCCTTATAAATTGTAATCAAGTTTATTTATCACCACTTCTACATTACAGAAGATCCCAAAATAACGATCCAAAATATTTCTGGAATTTCTAAGGATTCCAGATCTGGAAAGGATTTGTAACTTGTTGAAACAAGCTCAGTTAGATGGTGGTAAACAGAGAATGGGGAATCATTGACCTATATTATTTGGTACAAAAGTACGGAACTAATATTCGGATCAGTTTTTAACTGATTGAAAATGTATTCCTCAAGGCACGACCAATTTTGGGAATTGAATCCATCTCTAGGAATACAGCAACTTATCGAGAGTCCAAGTTACCCTTCACCCACCACAACTTGTTTGTAATATAATGGAGGATCTAAATATTTAAATAATGCATTTTTCTTTAAAATAGTTTATATTTAATTAGTAAATCAAGTAAACCCCAACTAACAGAAAGACTAAAACCCCAAATAGCAGTTTATATTAGGTAATTTAATTATTGAAACACTTCACCAACTGTGATATCACTGCAATAATAATTAGGCCTTTCAGCAGTGCTAAGATCATTTGCCACAAGGTGTCAATTTATTTTACGTGCAATTTTTCACCCAATACGAGTCAGACTTACTTGTCTATATACTAGAACGACAGTCTATTACATTGGTCAGAAAATCTAATCGGTTTTTATATAAATCAAAATATATTATTCCAGTTGTGTGTGTGTGTTAATTCGAAGATAAATAATGCTAAAATAAAGTGGGTTTACCAAAATTTCAAAATGTGAATACATTGTATTTCATCAGCGCTAGCTACATACGCTCAGTGCATATATAGTGTATTAAACCAGTGGCTGCCAATCCCTTTTAAAGCACTTATCCATTTTGAATTTCAACAAATAAACCTATATATGTGGAGCAGTTTATTGTGTTGCACATCTTGAGGTTTTTTTAATATTCCTATTAAGCAAAAAAAACTACTTACTGTTTCTTGCCGAGCTAAATAAGTAAGAAAGTGAATAATTTTGTTTGGCAGCTAAAGAAACTATGAGGACATTTTGGTTACTGACAGTTAACTAATGGAGGTATGCGGCGGGGGGGCATAAATAACTAAATACAAGTAACAGAAGGTCTCATGTAGTTTCTACCTTTTACAATTAAGCCTCAAAGGATGGCCATGTAATATTTGTACAAGCTAGTTCTAATATTTTCTAACTTCCGTCGAGCTAACTCGTACACTCTACATATTACGACAAAGGCGTAAGTATCTCAGTTTCGCGGAGAAATAAAGTGATACATTGTGGGAAATAATAACTGGGAATGACGTAGGGAGAGGGTACTACTTATTTCTAATAATAGGAGTACTGATTATAAGGGAATAACTATTCGAGCCTGAGGGACTATTCGAACTTTCCAAGGGATGATTAGTGGGATTCAAAGTAATTTATTCAAACCGGACAATTTATTAATAGCCTAATGAGCCACGCGGCTTCACGCTTCGATACGCTCTGCAATTGCGTTTAGCGCTACCCACGGCCTGTCTGATTGTGTGACAAGCAGGCTCTAGGTTTAGTAATGTAGCGGATATGTGCTTCCGCGATTACATTTGCTTGTTATAACAATGAATTACGCGTTGGTATTTTTGTATACAAAATCAATTCGGTTATAACTAAACCTTTGCAATAAAAGAGTCGTACACCTTTTAGAAGAGGAAATAACTTTATTTTATTTAAATGGTGATAGTGTTAGTATTAGTAAACATTAAAATTTAGGTGTTAATTTTGATGATTACCTGTTTTACAATAAGTTTTGGCCTAAGAGGAAATAAATTTATTATATAATAATTTATGATTTTGTATATACATATATATATATATATATATATATATATATATATATATATATACAGCTGATAGGTATTATCATATACTTATATAATATACGTATACGCCTATTCTTCCTATTTATTTCTAATTTATTCCAACTCACTTATTAGTATCTTTTCCTCATTTTTAAATATTAAATCAAATCTCCTTAACTATGTGCTAAATTATACTTAGTTATGCTTCTTTGTTTCTTAATCCTCCAATGTGCATTCTAAAAGCAATTTTGGCAATAAATAGACCCAAGTACATTATGTTATATTATCTCTATTGCAACTGGACGGTTACATGCTTAGTCAGTGATACAGGTTTCATATACCAACAGAGGTAGGTTAGCACTGTTGAGGTTGTACATGTTCCGCTCCAGTTCCCTTCACGACGTCTCTGCATGCCAGATCTACATTAGAATCAGTTATTAATCTTAAATAAACTTATACTCTTATACCTTAGCATGTCACATTCCTTAAACTTTCTTTTCTACTCAACATCACCCTCTCCCTTTACATCTAATTAAACATTATATAATCTTAATATTTAAATAAATTGATGTTTTCCAATTCCATTTATTAATTCACAATCTAATTTTACATACCTAGTTCAAATTTTAAATCTTTAATAAAATACCTAATGAATTCCACTCATGTTCAAATACAATTTTTTAAAAGTAGTAGTGGATGGCATTTGATGTTATTACTTTTTTTCAAATAATTATTCAATAATGCATTTAAATAAATAATTAAATAACTAATTTTAGTTTCCTATTTTAGAAAAACTTCACAAAAGGCATAAGGTATGCAATATAGTTATATCGTACCATTTGGCTTATAATAAATAATAGCATATGATTTTAAGAAACTGCTGATTTAATATTTTTTACAGGTTATGTAACGGATGAGCTGTTTCAACATATAGGTTATGTAGCTTAATTTATATTATTTGTAAAGATTTGATACGAAATTATTTGAATACTTTTTTTGTTGACATAAGAATGATTTAGAGTTTTTTTAAAATAATTTAAATTACTTGTTTTCTGTTTCCTTTTGTAATCGCGTTTAACCTAAATTGTTAATATCTTTTACTTTTAGTACATTAGTTTGTATGTTTTTAAACAAATTAATGAATCCGTTTATATGCTCAAATAAAACTTGTATCGCTGTTGCCAGACGTTAAAATCTTGCCCTCTTAGCCGTTTCCGATGCAGTAATTATTCTAAAAGTTTACGAGTTCGCGGTAAACGATTTACCTTTGTATAGAACGAATTTTTGTGAAATTATTCTGATGAAACATTGTAACAAACGACACTAAGTAACACAAAGAAACATATGGTTCTGAATGTCTGTGTTCTGAGCCCGACAAACGTCAGTTTAATCAGAGCTTCTAGACAAAAAGTCCTTCGTTTAAAACAGAGCTTCATTTTACAAATGCAATCTTACAAAGGAAAAATCAGGATCCATTCGAAATACCCTGTCTGTTAGTATTTAAAATAGAGAAAGGACGGGAATGATCTTGTCACCTAATGCGTAATGTTTTAAATACAGTATCTAGAGTTCAGCCTGCATTAGCCCACTGATTAGAAAGTGGCAATTTTAAAAATGGTATTATTTAATAAATGTTCAAAAATGTTATTCGAACTTTAATTTTAATATTACGGTCGTCATATGCACTTTTCACAATTTGTGAAAATTTTTATTTATTTTAAAATCTATTTAACATTTTCACCACACTGAATATCCTATCTCCTATATTTTACCGGAGGTCCTCAGATTTAAAGATATTTATATTAATAATATTAGGAGGGACAATATCATTCCTTTTACATTTAACTACAAAATCAGTTGAATCTTTTGATTTAGTAACATTAATTTGAGAAAATATATTTAAGAAATCATAAAAGGAATTTGGTAGATAAGAAAAAACTACTTTATGTCTTAGTTAAGTATAGAAGGAAGGGCGTTTTGTCTTCTCTTATTAGCCATCTTAGTGTTAAACATTTTATATAGTAAAAAAGACTTGACAACAAACCAGGGTCAAAACGTCACTTTGTAATAAAGGAGTTTATTTAAATTGCTTATCTTTCACGAAAACAAATCTTGCGCGTGCATACACAAACATGAACCTTATCATAAGTCTCAAGTTAGAAGGTGCAGAATGTTCAAAATATTTCTCTACAGACATAATAGATGTAAACAAAAAATATTTTATATTTCGTGCAAGATATTATTTATCAATATGGATTTATTTCTCTAAACAGTAAATGCGTCAATAACACCTGACTAATTCCAAAGTTAAACCCATTGGACTTATACCCTATGTAACTCGTTACAACTCAAAAAGTACACAGATCCGACCAGTTCTCACCTTTTGTAGATTAACATTCTCTCCAGGTAAAACATTTTTAATGTGTTAATTTGATTAGCATTAGGGATCTTTCCTTATCGTGCCATGCTTTGTAACGGTGACATACAATGCTCGTATTGCTGGTAAATAAAACTATTTAAATCTTAACCTAAATAAAAGAAGATAGCTTTTTTGGTCATAGGAAATAACAACATGAGTCTTGTCAAAACTCTGTTCTTTTAAGTTTCAAAATGGTGAATAAATAATAATCAGTTAATAATTTATTTTAAAATTAATACATTTTTTATCATTGTCTCATGTTAAATAGCATTAGGATTTCGTAATAGTTTCTAACTTATCCAATCAAATATTACTTACGTTTAAATTATATACATTTTATACTTTACTGTCATTATGTGAAAATAATACTTTAGAGTTAAATACAGGAAGAGTGAAATATTTAATCCAAGCTTTTGTATTTAAACACGGATTTTCAGATTTCCTCGTTAAGGACTGAAAATGAAAATCTAAGCTTTTTATAAAATGCGCTTTTCGCAGGATGCAAGGATGCCTGCACTTATCTGATGTGAGTTGCCTCTCGTGCTTTCTATTGTAAAGGGAAAGCGTGGTTCTTTCATTTAGATGGTTTTATTGTTTGAAAGCCTTCACAATAAAGATTCCTTTCCCTGATGGAAATTATATGCTTTACTTGACGTACCTATTTTATAATAAATTAAAATTTGTTTTACGAGTCATGGCAAAAATGCATTACTTGTTTGAACGATTTAATCCTTATTATGACGAAATATTACTTATAGCCACTTAACTTACTAACTGTGTTTGAGAGAGAGAGAGAGAGAGAGAGAGTGTGTGTTTGTGTGAGTAAGTGGAGTATGAGTGTGTGTATCACGCTCGGGCGTTTGTGTGTGTGTTTGTGTAAATATGATGAGAGAAAGGTACATAATATAGTCCCTGTGTGAGTATATCATGCATTTAACAAAGGGATTTACAAGAACTTGTACTATTTTGCCTTGATTATATTATTATTACATGGTTATCTATGATTATATTATATTACCCTACCATAGAATGAGTAACTATTTAATCTAATATTTTGAAAATGTTGGTTTTTAAAATCTTTTCAACACTAAATTTTTTAAATTGTTGTTTATTTTCATAAGGTAATAAATGCCTATTTATATAAGGGAATACATATTTTAAGAAAACCAATGGAGCTGTATAACAAAATCTAGCCCTTACATCCGGATTCGGATAATCCGGAATTCCTTGTTATAAGGAATTCACCTACTAATAGCAAAGAATTGCTCAGTCAGTAATGTATTTTAATATTCTTTAGCCAAGAAAGGTTAAAGGTGAAATTATATGTTAAATTAGAAGGGGAACACCAATTATTCTCTGAATCATACAACTTTAATAATTTAGTCAATTATTTAATAGATGGATGGTTTCAACGTAGATTATTTTATAAAAAGGGATTCTATATATAGAAACGATACCTTTATTTTCGCAAAAGGAAAAAGTAGTTTTTCAGTTTGGAAACTCAATCTTTTCTAATAATTTGCTATAAACCGTAACAATGTAACATACTGTAAGTATATTATAATTCTAATTATGTCATGAAATTCCAGACATATGTGGGGTTTAACTCTTCACACTTGCGTGACCAAAAATCTTGAAATACTACAATAACATAAACACAAAAATATCTCATTTACAAATTTATTAAGAAATAAGTGAAAATTAATTTTATTTGGAATAAATAAAAATGAAATATAAAGGATTTGTTGGTCTAATGCATTACGATTGGGAGTTGGATTTCGATAACTATATTGTAAGTTGTCTACACAATGCATTCTCTCAGAAAAGTATTGTTATATAACAGAGATCTTCTTATAGACAAAAGTTATTGTATTGTAAGAGGTAAGAAAGAGAGATATGGAATAATACAAACTGTTTGAGTACATTCTAGCACTTTAAGTGCAGAGTTGGATAACATAGCCAACTTTATAAAATTGAAAACCTTCTTTACTATACTACACCTTTACGATACTTTTTGACTACACTTTATTAAATTTTTACAGTTTTTGAAAAATATACAAAACAATTACAAATTGTAAAGTAAATGTATAATAGTAACATTTACTATTCAATTCACACTTATTTTCACAATTTACATTGTCATACTTGAGTGGAACTAAAAATTATATTATATTATAATATGGAACTATAATATAATAATTACTAATGACAAATGAATAATATTAACTAAACAAATAGTATTGTAAAAGCACCGAGTGATTGAAATTAGCTCAAAGCGATTAAAATATTTATTTTTCTTCATTTAGTAATTTACCTTAGTAATTCACTTTAAATACATATCAATAAAAAAATGTTTCTGGTTAGGATAATGTAAAGAAAATAGCTAATTGTTTTATAAATAATAATACAAATTATCACACATGTTATATATCGATAAGAATATTTCCCTTAAGTCCTACTTTGGTGTGAATAAGTACAAAAATTAATAGAGAACACATAATATGAGATCATCACATAATTCAACCGAAACAAAAAAAAACTAATTTCACAAACACTGTTTTAAATTCTAGTCCATTGTTAAAAACTTAGTAAATTATAAGCTTTTCTGTGTTAGTATCATCAGAATGCCTAATTAGTAGGAAACTATTACACTATTTTATTTACTTATACGTTTGGTAAGTTAAAATTATTAAATGACAAACTTTTAATCTTCAATCGTAAACAGTATATTCACCGAGTGTAATGCAACCAAGCGCAATCCTAAAAACAATTGCTGAAAAAACATTTAGTTAAAATTAGTGTATTTAATTAAATTAAAACCACTCGAACGGCATTAAGAATATATATTCTTGTATTTGAATAACCTATGATGCTTTATATATATAATTATAAGCAAATACACACACACAAACACACACACACACACACACACACATATATATATATATATATATATATATATATATATATATATATATATATTTATAGGTTAATATTCTAATAAGATTAAGGACTGCATTGAAATCAATGCAAAGTAAAGTTAATAAAAATAAAAGATATTCATGACTAATGAGGACAAGCTTCTGGGTAAAAGTTGCAAAAAAATAGAGTTTATCCACGCATGAAGTTTCTCTTGAACATATTATGAGGACATTCAGATGAATTCATGTTTGCTGAGACAGTCTAAGAATCTGAAGAAAATGGATTAAAAGGGGTTTAGTAAACATTAAATATAAAAATGCGAAATAAATAAAGGTGATCAAGTGAGAGTAAATTAGTAAAGCGAAAATAAAACAAGTAGTATATATACAGACTTAGGGTGTTCATTTGTCCTCAGCCATTTGCTAATTAAACCTCGTGTTTCATTGTTGCGTAGGTAGGGTGACCAACACCCTCTAGTGGACGTAGATTTAAACTTTAGATTACATTCTAGAAACACACACCTCCGTTCCTTTAAGAGTAACTTTTAATAAATTCTAGTTCCATAATGTTAACACTACAATTTCCTAAAATTGAGTACTTATATTATTATGAATCCAAACGAATGAAAAATTTCAAATTTATTAACAAATAATGATTATGTAACTGTGACCATATGGAACAAAATCAAGGTAGTAAACTAGCCACAGATTTATATTATAGGATATTTAAATAAATAACTGATCAGTCATCACGTAAAAGATACTTTTACCAATACTTATTACCTTTCTATTATAACAGTTACGTTATATAAACGATTCTTTTTAATAATAACATCACCATAAGAAAAACATTTGCCAGTACTAAGAATCAGTCTTATTATTCATGTCAATTCAGGAGAATGTTACCACTTATTGTATTGTTTTAAATGTGGGACACTTTAGGCAGTGCGGACTAGTAGACAGACCCTATAGCTTCAAACCTAAAGACCCTGAAAACTTAGTAACATTTCAAAGTGTTCTTTCAATATACAGGACATACCATTTTCTAAAAATAAATACTTAAATCTGTAAATGTACGGTTACAGCGTCGTATTGGCCATTCGCATTACTCCAAATGTGGCTTTATTTTCTCTTGTATACGACTTTTCAACGGTATAAATTAAAGGTTATTATTATTATTAAATATCTTATGAATATTGGTATATACTGGTTACGATCCAGAGCAGCCCAAACCTCAATATTTAAGAAATTGAGTGTAGAATAGAAATAGGTGTGGAAGCATGTACTTTTTACTGTCAGGCTGATATAATAGTAATTATTCTACTTTTCAATGCATAGCAACAATATCCCTCCCTTAGCCTCACTAACAAGGTAGTTGTAGGCAATACGCCTCGTTATCCCTTACCTTACGGATATCCTAGCATCCAGAGTTCCTGCATGGTTTTGGGGCTCTTCCTAGCAGTGTTTCTTTCTTTCCAAGATTTTAATTCCTCTCTTGGTGCTACACTTACTGATCTATTTTTCTACCTCCTGATTTTCCATGGAAAGTGTGTATCATCTTCTTACCCGGGCAATCCATCCCGATTCCTTCATGCGTGCCCGACAGAGGCATCTGAGACGAAGTTAGCTCACTAGAGGATTGCTATCACGAGGGTTGGACGTTTTCTGAGGCACCCAGAAGATGCGTCCCAATGGTCATACAAAATTGTAATGCATTTTGGAAATCTTCTGCATTTGTGAAACTTTGAAGGGATGTCCTACTCGAGCCCATACTGCCACGATAGAGACCTTAAATAACGTCTTCCTATTTGGGGTAGAATTACAGTGTTGCCAGATTACTTAATGTTATAAAATGTATTTACGCTGCCTATATAAATTGTTATTCTTGTGATGCAGCCGATTGTTGTTTGATATTGTACCTGTTGCTTATGTTTGATCATTTGTACAACAAAATCAAATTGGTTTCCCTTGACAATGAATGACATTTTTTTGACTTGACAAAAAGAGTTACCCTGATCTTATAGATTAGTTCTAGCGTTTGTTACTATCTACTAAAGTACGTTTCACGTAAATTTTGCCATATTATGATACATTTTATTCTTTTTGAATATTCAATGTATACACTACAATATATACACTACAATGTGTATTGACAACGAATATTACTGAGTGAATAAATCAGAAAAATCAGTAAAGCGCAAATACGTTAAGGCGTTGCTTTAGAGTAGTTGTCAGAGCGCCTTAGGTGTTACAGCACGCTTGTTTGTTTTGTGATAATTGTATTTAAATTCATTTACATATAAAGGTATTTATTTTATCTTGTTTGATCTTACGCAAACAAAACTATGAAGTTATAAAAATAGGTATTTTATTAATTAAAATAATGCAGAGAGAAAAAAACACGTAACAGATGTTTACTAAATATAAATTTTTAACAAACTATATTTAAATAAGATTTTAGAAAGTATCACACGCGCCTAAGAATGTTTTAATTTCAAAAATTGAGATACAAATATATTATTCTGGTTATATTGAATTATTTGTATTGAGATCTATCAAAATTCAAATGATGTAGCATATTTAAAAACCGATCAAAATTATTTAATAATAACACTTTTCCATGACAAAGTTCAATAAAAAATGTAACGTATATTACTTGTTTAATCGTTTTTTTTGACTACATAATGTATAGCATACAATCAGCTGATATATGAAATCATGTTATCATTTAATTCACCTTGAGGTGATTCATGGCGTAACCTGATGGAATTCATTCTGACGCTATTAATCTGACGGAAATTATACGGATACGAAATTGTATGTTTATGTCCATCCAATAAGTTTTGTAGGCGTCCATATAAAGCTTTTCACTTGAGAAAGGTTTTAATTTAATTTCTGATTGAATGTTTTATTTTTACAAAACCCCATTATGCCAGTTTATCCTGTATTTAATGTACTGGTGTTAGAATAAAAGATTACTTTTGAATCTGAGCAAAGGCTAAGCAGATTTAAAAGTAGCGTAGTTTTACTCAGATTATATTATTAAATAGTTTCTTTCTTTTGAAATGTATAATTTTTGAAATGTTGTAAATATAACAAAAATTTTAAAATACTCAGATATAGATCACATATATATAAAGCTAAGACCTAAATGTGTTAAACACAAATTACGGCGATTGCTATCTGAGAGGGAAAGTAAAGGCAATTGGATTCGTCGTGTGGCCTGAAAATGTCGCCGTGTGGTGTACCGTGTGACAAACAAAGTTTTAACGACGTGACGCCGCAGAATTGTTGGGATCCTGGATTATATCATCCGAAATATGGTTTCTCTGGGCTTCAGGCTATTACTTAAACATGTTTATGTGTAAATTTATATAATCCTTGTCTCAGTCTACATCGTAAAATACCTGCGTGTTCAAAACACGATTGAATATAAAGGAGTTTATTAAAATATTTTATTTGGCATACCATAAAATTATACTATATAAAATATATAATGGAATAATAGTGTACAAATGTGTTATATATAAGAATAAATTAACAATTATTATTAATAATAATTATTTAGGCCCTAGTTGTTATTATTATTTCATTTAGGTGAAATTGGTAAATAGCCTATAAATACATAAAAGATACCAATTGCAATATTCATTATATAACAATATTTAAATACATAAAATTAATTAATGATTATAAATAATTTTAAGTATTAAGATATTAATTGGCCTAATTTAAATTTGTTTCATTTCTACAAATACTCAAAAACCCTTTGTTTTTATGTTAACTTGAAAATTATTTTTAACACTAGTATTGACTGTGATTATTGGCTTTATCAAAGAGATATAGAATTTTGTAAATGTACTAATAGCAGATAACAAATCTTCTTTTATTAATATCCCGTTACACATCTAAATGTTTAACCCAAAAAGATTCATTGAGAATAAACAATGCTCACGTATTACATGCTAGTGTGATCTGTGAACCAATTAGTTTGTCGCTGACGTAGATTTATTTCCATTTCACCGGATCTGTACCCCAAGCCCCTCAGCTCTCAGTCCCTCTCAAGGCAATGGTGCCTAACGAGTGTCCGTAGCATTCATACTGAAAATAAGGGATTACCCTTATATATATATATATATATATATATATATATATATATATATGTGTGTGTGTGTGTGTGTGTGTGTATGACTATGTGTGTGTGTGTGTAAATAATTATCTAAAATTAGACCTAAACAAAATAAAACAATGGGTATATTTTTTTGTAACAATATGCCGTTTTAAAATTACTCCAAACGTTTAGTGTATTACTAGATACACACGAATAATATATATATATATATATATATATATATATATAATAGAAACTTATTTAAGTAATAACTGGTTTTTAAATTTGTCTGTACGGTATAGTCGAAGGTCTAACTAAAATGTCAAACGCAATACGAAAATACCCTTGATAATGTAGGAACGTAACTAACAATTACCAAATGCCGAGTGAGAACTTAGAAAATAAGACTAAACCTAAATAGTAAGGGTTAAAAAAAGATTTGCAACGATAGGTTCTGGCTTTTACACAAGTTGACAAGGACGCCAACAACTAATGTTTGCTTGAAATGTTTCTATTAGGTTTGCTGTATATATTTACTCCGACAAGCATTTACTGTGCATTTTTACGACATACGATAAAGTCTTCCACAATGAGAGCATATCATGCAAAAAAAAGGATGTTTCGAAATAAACTCTGTCACGAACTAAGGATATCATTGCAGTGAGGAAATTGAAACTTTTGCTAATCCAGCCCTTTGATAACCATGTCAATTTCCTTTGGCTTTTTAGACGAAACTTTATATTTTCACGTGGCCAGACTTGCAGGATTCTCTACAACTGTCTACATACCTGATATAAAGCTTTAAAATTAATAGTTTGTGAAAAAGTAGTTATTTCTTAATACCTGCAGATAATAATGATTTTTTGTTTTCATCTTGGGTTGCAATTGGTTTATTTAGATTTAGGTACAACTTTCTCTAGATAACTATCCTCACAAGTGTGATGAATGTGTGTGTTGAGGATAGTATATTATTTTAAAAATGAGAGATAATTAGTTACTTTATTGTTGTAAAATTCTTGCTCTGGATAAAAAAGTCAGGAAAACTAGCCTAACCTGCCTCAAGTTGCAGAAGAAATAAAGGATGAAGTTCACACAAAATGGAATAGAGTGTCTGAAAGAATGTCATTTATATTCAGATCCAAGAAAAAAGTCTTAAAAATGGGCTCTAAGATTTTTAGCTTTTAAGATCCAGTAATTGGTTGGAAATTAATATATTTTGAATCGAAGGTATTTATCTAGCGATATAAACATATTTGTGTGAAAGTAGATGACAAATTTATATCTTCGTGGTGTTTTGATTGACCACGATTTAGATCCTGATAATAAGTCATAGGCGCTAACGAGCAGAGGCAGTCAAAAGCACTCCAATTTTTAGATGAAAATTGTGCAGTGGGAATATTGGTGGGAACAAGATTTATAGGTAGAGTGTACATCCCCTTCCTTTCCTAAGGCAAAGTGTTTTTAGGGGTTTCTCCAAATCGGAGTTATTTATAGCGGTGCCAGATTCCTTAACTGACGACTAACCTTGCTCTTCAGCCTCCATTGACTTTTTCGTTTACATGTTTTCAAGGTACGTACTGTATATATATATATATATATATATATATATATATATATATATATATATATATATATATATATATAAAATTTTCCAAATATAATGTATATATAAATATAAATAAATAAATAAATAAATAAATAAATATATATATATATATATATATATGCTGATACGTATTCCTTCACGGATGGAAAAATATGATGAATAGTTACTATCTGGAGTACATCCGTTCTTTCTGCAGTCCATAAATTCGCAGTTCCGACGTTTCGCTAGAATCCTATCCAGCATTGACGAGGTGAACCCAACAACAGTAGAAGAGCGAGACCTATTGTTGTTGGATTCACCTCGTCTATGCTGGATGAGATTCTAGCGAAACGTCGGAACTGCGAATTTATGGACTGCAGAATGAACGGATGTACTCCAGATAGTAACTATTCATCATGTATATATATATATTAATTATGGCTATATAGTTTCTTGTTATATAGTTAATAAATTAAAAATATTTAAAAAACAAGGATACTTTTAATGAATATATTTATTCAAAGCTTTTCGCCGATAAAATAGTACCAGCATCTTCAGGAAAATAATTATCTAATAAAATATTTTTACAAAATTAAATCATATGTGCTACAAACGACCATATTTTTATAAGTATTGCACTTTATGCAATTTATTCTATAAGATCAATGACCTTATAAATAGTTTGGTGCCTTGATCTCACTTGAATTTTTTCATCAATTTAATTATACATATAGGCCTAAGCCTATATGTGTGTATATATAAGTGTGCGTGTGTGTGTTTGTTTGTGTTTGTTTTTGTTTGTGCGCGCGCCCGCGTGTGTCTGTGTGTTTGTGTGTGTGTGTTTCTATGTATTTCTTCTAGTATTCTTTAAAAGTTTCTTCCATTTTTTTTTATTTTGACCTATAGAATACCCATTTTATGCTATAAACTCTAAATTTCTCAGGCCTATCAATCGTGCAGATATATATATATATATATATATATATATATATATATATATACTTATTATATTTCTAACAAATATTATTTTTATAGCAATTTTGAATGGTTTTACGTAGCAAATATATAATAACACACACATTGAATATTTATCTGGTAATATATAGCTGGTTTTATCATTATTGTCTGTGTAGATTGGATTATTTCTTTGCCTTTTTATTAAGTGTAGGTTATATATTTTTTAATAATGATTTTCTACTGATATTTAATTAATTTATTTTCTTACTTTCGTTTGGTCAACACTATGCATAAGTATTTTAAATGTTTAAAAAAATCATGATATTGTTAAATGGTGACATAATTTGTTCAAATTTTAAGCCACTTGATCTTCGGCCTAATAAAGAAATTTGTAAAATATTTTTTGAATAACCTTCGTGATATTTGTGAACGTTTTTTTAAAATTTTATTTCAAACAAACCTTTTCTCAACTATTTTAAAAATTATTGATCTGTTTTTTCTGTATTTTTCGTGTTTTAGTTTCAAACATTCCTATGTCCCCTTTAGCACCTTGAATGAATAATTTACACCAAGTTGTCTTAGTTAAATAAATGTTCATATTTATGCTATATGATATTCTTTCATGTCATTCATGTTATTTATGAAATCATTTTTCGGCAAACGATGTCTAATGTTTCGTCTAAACATTGAAAACGATTACAAATTTTCCATTCTAAGTAATTTATAATATTTTTCTTACATTATAGTATTTCGAGAATGTTATCGGTAGATACGAGGCCACAAGAGGATAGAGCGGCCATGTCTGTATATAATTAATTGTTGGCAGTGGTTGCGGTTGACACCAAGCGGTCTAGTGCTTCTTGTTCAGTTTATTTTGGTGTTACAAGACATGCTGTCAAAACGTCAAAGCTTTCGGGATATAAAAACCATTTACGTATATTATGCAGTCGTCTTTGTAAAATTAGTTACATAAGTGGCTTCTGTCCATAATCGCATCGTTTATTATAAGGATAACTATTTTGAAATGCTGTTAAAATTAAATAATAGTATTTAAATGTAGAATGTCTTTATAAATTGGATTTCTTCAAGTCTTACTCATTTTGCAGAAAATAGTTCAACTGTAAATTAGGAATCTTGTAGAACAAAGTTTTATTACTCACGTTTCTGTTTGCGATAAGTGTAACGTGTTGTTCAGGATATAATAAATTTGTAAAACTTGGTTTATGTATACTTAAATTCGTCAAGAGAAAAAAAATCTTCAGTTACGTTTCTCTAAAATAATGTTTTTTGTACAAGAAGTGTTTAATTATTTGAATTGTGGAGAAGTAACAGTCAGATCCAAAAGTTGCAAACCGTTGGAAACGGAAAATATAGGAAATAAAGTAATTATCCAAATATATTGCAGACTTCTACAAATTCCATTTATAATGAGCTCCATCTTACAAAGTTTCAAAATAGCATGACTACTGTAACCAATGGTAGAGCTGCACACAGAAATGGATGAAGTGGGGATAAAGAACGCTTGGTTTGAGCAAGTTAACGTTTCAACTCTCGTTTATTCTAATTCCTTGTAGAACGGATCAACTACGGATTAGATGTTCACAATATTGTTTTAGTAATAGTAACCATTCAGCGGAACTATTCTTTAAAAATTTAAAGTTAATGGTTTTTAGGTATAAAATGTAAATACTAGCTTTGAGAGGAACTAAATGTTTGTGCTCTGCGAAGAGGTAATTCCAAAGTAGTGGTAAAGTTTTAATGACTGAAGTAAGTCAGTAGCTATGTAAAGCTTGTTTAATGACGCTATTTCAAACATTTTCAGGGTATGTGTTGGATTGTGTGAAATTAACGTTTCTAGATTATAAATAAAGTTTTAGAACGATGAGATTAAAATATATAACTTATTACAAAAGCAATACAAATCCATTTTCTTACAAAATGTAACGTATATAAGAATATTTTCAATTGTTCCAGATTCATTTTGTTATTCTTATATATATATATATATATATATATATATATATATATATATATATATATATATATAATATAAATTTAATTTAAAATTAAATATTTATTCAAATCAAAATATATACAGAGCATAGAAGCGTAATTATAATAACAAAACAACAATAACCGTTGCTACAAATATTAAACACCTTTGATGTACATTTCGCTAACTGTTAACATCATGAAAAGGTATGAAAGGTTTATGGTTGTTTTATTTATTCAAATGTAGAATGCATTTTCTACTCCCTATCGTCAGAGGGAGAAAGGAAGTAAGATTGACAGGAGTATCACTCACCTGATTCGCCTTATAAAAGGTAATAATTGTTCAAAAAGAGGTACAAAAAAGATATTGGTAAATATGGTCTAAAATAATTAAACGACAATTAAATGGCTCTTGGCTAAGTGAATACGTAATGTCCTAATTTTAGACGCGTTTCGAAACGATCGTTCCTTTTACGAAGCCTCTACTGGCGGTGTCGCGCTCGGTACAAAGGTTGTCGGGATGAGTTTATGAATGTAGCGAGGGTGGCTCAAGATGGTTGTGTGCTATGTAATGGAACAGGGTGTTGGCTTCAAAGTGTGTGTGGTCATTTATTGTGTTATCTTTATCTATTGCGTAGTGTTTGTATATCTCGTATTTTTCTATAGTTGTTAGTTTTTTAGTTTGTTATATTATGTGGAGAACGTTTAAATTAGTATGTAGTTTCGTGTGTTTTTGTTGTGTTATTTAGGTGTATTGTGTAGATGGACTTTTGGGTTGTTTTGTTTTTTTGGATAATCTGTTCTTCAAAGTGTGTGTAGAATGACTTACCGGTTTGGCCGATATAATAGCTGGGGCACTTATTACATGTTAATTTGTAAATACCGGAATGGTTGTATTTGTCTGTTTGTTTTCGAAAGGGTTGTATGGCCTATCTTAAAGTTTTTTGTTGCTTTGTAATATATTTGGTAATGAACGTTTTTTTTAATGTGGAGGCTATATTGTGTGTGTTTTTTTTGTGGTAGGTGAGAGTTATGTATTTGTTGTTTTTTGTGTGGTTTGTCGGCGTTGTCGTTTGGTGATGTTTATGTTTAATTTTCATGTGTATGTTTATTAACATTCACATGTCTATGAACACACTTATGTTGGTAGCCGTTTTGTTGAGCGATGTATTTTAATATGTTGAGTTCTTTGTCATAGTCTTTCTGGAGCATAGGTATGTTGAGTAGGCGGTGTAACATATGATGAGTGCTTGTGTTGTGTGGGGTAATTAGATGTATAATGTATGACAGTAACGGTGGATGTTGGTTTTCTGTAACATTTGAAATTGTGTTTGGTGATTGTAATGTCTAGAGTTGGTTTTATTGTTTCTTCTAATTCGAGGGCGAATGTGAGGTTTTTGTGTAAGGTATTAATGTAATTGTGTATTTGTTTGATTTGGGTTTGTTACCGTTGTATAATATTAAAATGTCGTTCACGTATCTATGGTAATAAATTATTTTTCTGTCTGTGATTGTTGTTCTGTAGAATGTATTGTTGTTCAATGTGATGTAGGAATATTTCTGCTAGGTTGACTGAGATGAGGGAACCTATATGTAGGCCGTCTTTCTGTGTGTAGAATTTGTGTTGGTATGTGAAGTAGTTTTGTGATGTGATGAGTTTTTTGAGTGTTATGGTTTTGTGGGTTTTTTTGTGGAGTTTTGTTTGCTGTGAGGATGTTTTATAGTATTTGGAGTGTTTGTTCAATGGGTACGTTAGTGTAGGCTAGTGTAGGTTCTTTATGTCAAATGATTTAATGTTGGAGTTGTGTGGTATGTGGATGTCTTTAATTTTGTGAATGAGGTCTATGTTATTGTGTATGGACGTGTGATTGTGAAAGTTTATGTTGTCTCTGATAGGTTTATCTATGTATTTGGCTAGCTTGTGTGAAGGTGTCTGTGTGTGGTTGATTAGTAGACAGATGGGTGTGTTTTCTTTGTGGATTTTGGGTAAAGCGTTTAATGTGGGAGTTTGGGGTTTTGTAATATTTGTTTGTAATATTTCTTTTGTTCTGTTTTCATGATTTCGGTGCATTTATTTAGATTTTTCCCTTGTGTTTGAAATTTTGGTGTGAGGTTTGATCAGAGTTCGGGTTTTTTGTTTTCTGTTATGAAGTTTTTTATTTTCCTGTCAATGTCTTGTTGGTGGATTATTATGATGGAATTGCCTTTGTCTGCTTTAAAAAAAAATAGGTTGTGTTTGTGGCGTTTTTGTATAATTGATTTACAAGTTAAAAGCTCATTATTCTTTATTTGGTTTATTGTTTAAAGTGTTTATGTTGGGCATTTTATGTTTAATGTATTGTCTAATGTATTCATGGTGTTTAGGTTCTGTGTTTTGAAATAATGTTTCAGTGTCCAAAAGAATGCTGTATTTTTTGATGTAGATTATATTTTAATCTTTTGTTTAATAATGTTAATTCGTTTGTATTAAATTTAATATTTGTGGTGTTAATTCTAACAAAATCAATAATTTAAACAAGGTAGTCTGTGGACATTATAAATTCAAGGAAGGAACATCGCCCCATATATAACTTCATCTCCCAGTTAATTAGTAGTAACTCCAATCTCCACGTCTACTTATACCATATGTTCTTGTTGAGAACACATTAGCAATATCTATTTACAGTTTTAAACTCTCTTCCTTCACCTATTCTTTAGTTTTACCAGACGAAAGGTAAAGTCCATTTTCAGAACACGTCTAGCTTTTGTAACTGAACTTACTCACGCTAAGCTCTAATTTTGCTCTATACCAAATCCCAGAGGATCATTATGCTCTCTGTCATTGTTTATCATGTATGTAACAAAGGAGTGTAATGTGAATATGAAACCGTTGAGGAGTGAGTAGATTTCAGGAGCTAAACCCTAATTTTCTTTTGACATTTTGAAAATAACGTAAACATTACGTCCGGAACCATCAAAATATAAATTTTATATTTGGAAATATTTTATAAAAAGCCACAAATTATACCTAATAATTAAAAAATAATATATTGATAAATTTATAAATTTATTAATAAATTTATTTTAATTCCTTTAAGTTTTGAAACACGAAATCACTGGGCCCACTATTTATTAATGAAAAATATTAGCCTATCTGTGTACTATATGTCACACTGGAAATCTTATAGAGGAAGAAATGTGTTGGAGACAAACATTAGAGACAAACAAATTCAAGTGTTATAATAGTCTATCACATTAGTTACAAGAGGTGAAATCAGGTAAAACATGTACGATATGGGTTCTAAAAAATTAATAGTTCATCATAAATAACAAAGTTTGTGTGGACAAGAATTTCATGTGCTATTTTAATTTATAAAATTTAGGAAACAAACAAACCTAACTAATATTATAGAAACATTTGTCAAAACATTTAACCAGATAAAAGACCTGAATATAGGGATAAACGTTAGAATAAAAAAAACTTAAGAATAAACGTAAATATTCATTGCATCGAGCACACAAACTCATAACGTCTATAATCTGATTTTCTTCAATTGTTTTGTCACGAATATTTACCTTTATGTAAATTTACCTTTACGAATATTTATGTCACTTTACCTTCATAAATTTATAAATATAAATTATGAGTTTTAGGAGTCTTATTGTTATTCGAAACTCAATATTTTTATATCCTACTATCTGTATCCATGCCAGGACATATTATTTATTTTAATATTTCAGTCTTTACAGGGGTAGTGTTTATTTCCACATTTATAAAGTGATAACATTGGTGTAGGTTACTATTACGGTAATACTTTATATTTTATTCTTCATTTTGACTTTTGTTTATTACATGTGAAATTATAAATAATTTCGAAGTCCAACTTGGGAAAACCATCTTCGACATAGATAATAAATGCAATGTAACTGTAGGCTCTACGTTTTAAATAAAATAACTTGTATTTTCATAATACATTTAAAGTTATTAAGTAGAATATAGAAAAATACATTTGTCAATGAAATCAATTTTAAGTAGACATTAATTCTTCAAAGTTATATTTATGTTAAAATAAATTTACTCTCTTAAAATGTATAACATAAATACAAATTTTTTCTTCATTCATTAGGATAATTTGCAATTACTTCAATAATAATTACTACCCCGATATCGTCTTCAACATAACATAATTTGTAATGTTTGATAATTTCATTTGACCCAAATACTTTATATACATTTTTCCCCTTTACGTCAATGTAATGACACACAATATATCACTCTCTACCGCTTGAGACATTAGTGTCTATATCAGCTGTTGCCTAAGCTTTATCATGTCCTTCTGTAGGGTAATACATTACCTGACAAAGTTGTAGCTTGGTGTAAGTTTGTTGTACCCCTGTCTGTAGTTATTTTCATCCTTTCTTTACTTTTCGTGGATCGGAATGTTATTAAAACACCCGAATTTGGAGACGCCTACGAATAGGCCTTTTAGGTTAGTAATAAATAATACACGAATGGGATTTAGATAGACAAAAATATTTAGTTTTTAGCAGATACATGAATGATAAAATCGTAAAATTTTCAGTTGGGTTCCTTGACAATAACTCAAGAGATTCAACGTGATATGGATAATTCTCTAAAGTAGAAAAAGAACACACTAAACCCTAAAGAGTATTGGTAATAACAAAAGACTTTTGACTTAATAGAAAAAGGGAGGACCAAATCTGTTCGCTCCTATAAAATATAAAGAAACGAGTATATTCGTATCCATGTTTCCCAAGTGCTAATTAATATCTGTGATGAAACATGTGATTAATCGTAAGATAGGGACAATTTATGCTGTGTCTCAGGTCTTACTCTTTCTTTACGTTACTTACTAGGATACGTTCAGAGCATAATTATCATGTTCTACACGCAGGGAAACAGTAAATTGTAACTACATCTTTACAAGCTCATAGAGTTGTAGTTTAAATTTCAAGGACTGCTTCCTATTTATATTAATAAATATAAATTAATCTTTAAATACCTCTTTAAAACATAACAAAAACAATGGAAATTTATATAGAATATAAATTGTTGAATAATTAATTTAATAGTTTGTAATTTTATGAAATTTAGTAGATTACTAGACTCAGATATCACTAGATTAGTATTTAATTTATGTATCGTTTATTGTTTATCTCTTACAGATACTTGAAGTCCTACGAGTATAAGTTGAAATGCAACGTGTATTGAATACGATATATCACCAAATATTATGACATATGCACTAGAATGTATTTGTCAGTAATCTGCAATACATGACTGTGTGAAGTGTGACGCATGAATCAGGTTATGTAGATGACTGGAAAGGTAACGCGTGTCGGGTGGTGTGCAGAGCTTGTGTAGAAGTTTTTGTCGGCCAATGTGAACCGATTATTTAGTGTCTTTCCAAAATAGTTTCAGGTCACGACATTACGTCATCAGAATCAATGCCAGGTTACACACTTAAGGCCAAACATATTCCCATCGACTGCTTAGCTACTTTATACCATAAGAGCAGCTTTTACTCTGAGTTACTTTGTATGGCCCTTATTATAATAAGGCCTGTAATATTACTCTCAGACTATTGGATCTATAATACTTGTACCAGCTAATAGAGGACATATTATTCGCATCATTGTTACAATAACGTGTTGTCGCATTCATTAAAACACAAACAATGCGGCTTTCCACATTTTCGACTTCCACACACACACACACACACTCACACACACACACTCACACACACACACACACACACACACACACACACGCGCGCGCACACACACACACACACACACACACACACACACACACACACACACACACATATATATATATATATATTCAACGTTTAAATTCAAGGACAATCCAACGATTAAATATTTGTTGTAAGAACCAAGAGTATAGTTATAATTACGAAGCTTATTTTAGTTCAAAAGTTAAAAAACACTCTAGATTTTCCTTCAAAACCAATTAGCCAGTGTCTGTATTATCACCTGAAAAGGATAGAAAATAGTGTGGGTGTTTGCATATAATGTAGAGAGGGTTTCATTAGATCAAGTGTAGAGGGCAGCACAGCCAAAATACAATCAGATACAGCAGATTCCAGGTACAGAAGTCGTTTGCAATATAAGGTTGTAGAGTTGTGTCGAAGAATCACCCCCTTCAAGGTCAGATCATAAGGTAGGCTTGGTGAGACTCTTATGAAAATGTATGATTTATGAACTAGAAATAATATGTATAAGGTCACCCACTTGAAGTAGCTTTACTCTCAGCCTAGTTGAATAGAATGTCAACCCGATGCTAGAATTTAATATATCAGAACTTGTCAAGATTCATAAAGTCATGGAGTCCTAAGGATAACATTGGGTACGCGAAATTAAAATTGAGGCCTAGTATATTAACAAATATTTTTATCAAATTATATTAAGGTAAATGTTATATAAATGTTTCGATCAAATCACAGATTATTTGGAAATTGATAATCTGTTGGTCATGATTGTTATTGGTATTAATTTATTACATTGAAATAATTGTTTTCCGCCTTAATATACAAGTATTTTCTCGTAATAACATACACGGTAAATTGTATTAGACTTACGTAACGGACCACAATAATATTAAAATTTAAATCCGATTATCTCTAATCTGTCTTAACCATGATTCGGCCTAAGCTTTGGGTATTTCAGTCGAAGTCAAAAAGCATTGAACCTGAAATCAAACAGCTGCATTGGCAACCAAACTTTAACAATTACTAACTTTGACTCACGAAATTAATGAATTTGACTTGAAAACTTTGTTATACGTTTTCAGTCGTTCTCTTACCTGTTGAATGAAATTAGTTTAAATAATTCTCTTACAAAGTTCGGTTGTAAGCAACTTCCTTCTTTGCTGGCACAGTACACGCAATCTGGTACAACTTTGCTTC
>JBAIZL010000001.1:712500-935000 GCA_036971475.1 Prosapia bicincta | reverse complement strand
TATGAACAAAGTTATTTTCGATTTTCTGTTTTTTTAATATGTTATTATTTAATTTATCTATAGTTATTCTTCTATATCCTTTAAAATGGATATTTTCTAAACCAATTTGATGTATTATATTTTTCTCTTTTATTTGATCTTTTAAGTTTATTGGTATTTCGTTCATTCTGTATAATAAATTATACAGTGCTGCCATTGTTTGGTTATATGGATGATTTGAATAATTAGGTATTATTTGATTTGTCTGAGTTGGTTTTCTATATATATTATAGACACAGACGAATGATCAACACAAGTAATGTTAATCCTATTTGTATAACCAGGTAAAATAAGCTTGATGATTTAGTGTCTCACTTATAGCTCCGTTACACAAATTCTGTGTCCTGATAGTTTCGGAAGGAGAAAACTCTTAATTTAAGTATACTAACGGTAAAATGAAAATACACAAATCCAAGTAAAATGCTTTTATTATCTACGTATACAAAATGTTATCCTTATTCACCAGTGCCATGATTAGCCAAGCCTACAACCCTTTCTTAAAGGGCGACTAAACCTCAAATGCATGGTACTTAGTAATAACAGAGACAAGAATTCCTAGCTTGTCACAGACTCGATCGGTCAAGCTACACAGGAGGTGTTAGACAAGTTACTGCTAGTTACAGCTAAGCGATAAAGAGCGCTGCTTGAAGAAGGGTGTATGTATGTAATAGTGTCCTTCGTGCAGACATTGTGTTTACCGATCGAGAGAAACACTGGGTGGACATCGAAATGATTATTGCTGTAAATAGATCAGCTGAAACATAATTCCTAAACTCTCTGCCCTTGGTTTCTCCCATTAAACTACAACTTGGAGCTACAGGTGGGAAGGAATGTTTAGAGTAGCCAAATTAGCGATTTTTGTGTAACCTAGAATAATTTTATGAGAGGAGATTTGCGACATAATGTCAACAACTGTTAGAGAAGATTCTATGATGATTATTTTCCAGTTAAATAAGGAACAGATAACATCAAACTAAGGGGAAGAGAGTGCAAAGTTTACTAGACAAAAAGAGGAAGTAGTAAAACATTTTGCAAATGTGGCCTGTGTTGAATAAAGTTTTGTTTATAAATTATTAACATATGACTTTCACTTCACTGAAAACAAGTGTTCAATCGAATAATACTGTAGAATTATTTAAGGAGGAAATAGAGTTTTAAGGCAGAAAACTAAGACAAAGTAAAAAAAAAAGTGTTGTATCAAGGAAAGGACAAACATTAAGATGGATATTAACATTTAAATACCTGAGATTAAATAGTTTGAAACATATTAGAAACCATAATATAATGAGTTGAATCTTACAGATTATTATAGCAATGACGACGTATTTGAAAGGGCCAGTATATTTTTTTTTATTGACCGCTCAAGTGCTCCCAGCTGGTTCCAGCAGTTTGGATCGGAGACTTAGGCAGGCCTAAAACCATGGCAAGACCTTGTACAACCCGGCAAGGAAAGGCGATGATTCTGTAAACAAGATTAAACCACGCCTCCAAGCCCAAGTAATAGGCCCCAGCTTAATTACAGAACTAAACCCTGCAATGCGGCGACCATTGATCAAGCAGGGCTAGCCTGACCGAATATCTAAGTCTACAAGTCTCGTACAAACGTGGTAAAGACCGATGGTAGTCCAATCACAGCAAGCCACAATCACTGTATAACTTGTTTATTGTTATTAACTTAGGTAAAGTATGAACACTCACCATTTTGAGAAATAACTTCTAATGAACTCAGTTCCACACAGTTTCAATCTAAATTTGTCAGTTGCCTAATAACATTTTATCAATTGGTTTATTATTGTTGCATAGAAGTAAATTATGCTCAATAAAACTGCTAGCATGGACTGATAAGTGGAAAATCAAACTGAATTGACTAAAGTCAGTTTACATCAATTTAACACATAAGATATTGAATGATTGGATGATAACGGAATATAAACCCTTATGAATATAATGAAGATATGCGAGGAAAACATCTAGGGATGAACCTATATGCTAAGCTAAGTTTAAAACGCATTAGGAAAACAAAATATGAATTAAATGTCATATATTATAAGCCGTATTGAAACTCAAACCTCTTCATATGGAATAAAATGAAATAAAATATTTCAATCAAATCTTGAAACTAGTTTAGCTATATGACAGCCTACTGTGGGTATGTGAAAAAGGGTCTAATACAGAAGTTCTTCAGATTTTAGATGTCCCAAAATAAGGGGCTGAGAAATATGCTCCTTGGGATGTGAAAACAAAGATATTCGTCGAGATCTGAATATCACGACGTTAACAGAAGAAATAAAGAAGATGGGAAAATACATGGAAAGAGACTTCGCCTTAATCAAGGTGCAGTAGCCCTACAATATCTCGATAACCCGTGCTTGTTTAAAAGATTCAATAAAGATCCATAATCTGTGAGTGTGGTATTGTGTTGTGCCGGTTCTAATTGACTATATGTAAACAGACATGTCGAGAAACGAACTAATGGGTTAATGGGCCCTTTGAGTATTTAGGGTAAAATAATGCAATAATAGGTAATGGTTTGTCTTATAAGACACATGTTTATAATAATAATTAGAAACTTAATGAACGAACTTGATAATAAAATGACAAACTGCTACTATATAGATGTTTACTGTGTTATGAAAACGAAATTTTCATCTATCTCTCAAAGGAAAGTACCAAACTGTTCATTGAGAATGCCGCATAAACATAAGCTACTTAACCACCTATAAGTTTTAAAACCCTAAATAAAAATTCACTTTTGCAATCCCCACTGTAAAAAAATGTCAGCTGCAGATTACGTTTTACAAAACATATTTTAAAAATTCTATGCTTAGAACTCCTGAAACTAACGATGCTGAATCGGTTTAGCTAAGAGTTATAGAATAATAACAATGTATAAACATGTTTGCGAAGTAAAATCATTATTAATAACCATCTTATACTGCTATCTGAGTTAGCTGAATATACATAGCAGTAGTGTAACTATTTTGTAGCAAGGGTTTATTGTGAATGTGCAAATACTTTTATACCTCAAATGTAATAAAATATTGTAGTTTTACCAAGACTATCTATTCAACGGTATTAAAAAATAGTAAAACTGGGATGTATTTCAGATGATTACAAATAGTTGGCCCTATTTTAAATGTGTTAGATAAACATGATCTACATAGAGAAACTGCAAATGATTATTATACAAAACAAGTCAATTCCCTGAAAATAAGAAGTAACTCGGAACCAAAATAGGTAGAAGGTGAATGTAAAATAAAGAAAATAGTCTTATAAAATCACCAACCAAAGTTGAACTAATGGACGAAATACACCAAGAATATTATTTCATTGGAATAGACGCTACATACATTATACATGCATTTTAAATTGCATAAACAATTTCCTAAATTTTGTTACAAAAATCTAAAATTATCTTTAAGCCTAACGTCACCATTTATATGCAGCAGAATCATGATACACAAAAGTATTCTTAATGTGCAAGTATTTTATAATGCAAATCTCTGAATAATAACTGAATTGGATTTATGTCTACTAGGACGTCTGTCTCATCGACGTGTAAAACATGTCTTTAAAAGTTAATAGCCTAATATATATATATATATATATATATATATATATATAAAATATTTTGTAACTATTATTCCTTGTAAAACAATTCCATTGATCTGTAATTTATGTAGCATAAAATTGTTTAGAATAGAAACATCCACTTAGGAGCAGACATATGTACAGCAGTAAGGCGTTTGATAATCTTTCTTCTGTAAGTACTGACAGTTACATTGTTGATGTTATAGACCATACGTTAGCTAAACTTGAAAAGGACAATGAAGCTGTAGAAACGGCGTTTTAATGGAAAATAAAGATTTCTATTCTCTGAAAAAATAAATAAACATTTAAACAGTACTATAACAAGACAACTGATATATTACTCTCAATTAGGTTTGGGATATTTTAACATTTTTAAGGAAAGTAGAATTCGCAAAAAGCTTATAGGCTCGTAGTGTGAAATCGTTGTGTATGAGTGAAAAAAAAGTAGATTTCTGAAAGCTTTGTTATACAAATATTGTTTAACTAGTAACAAAGTAACGATATGTAAATATTTAGAGAGAATTGGTTTCTAATTCAGGGTGGAGCATTAAGCACTTCCAATGGTTACCGCAATGTTTAATTAATGTTCCATATATGTTTAATGTTTAAAAATGTAACAGCTGTTAGTAGTGGGGTGGGGCAAGCCATTCCCTTTATCTGCTTAAGTAAACAAATGGCGTCTAACGGGCCGGATTTATAAACGGAACGTATTTAATAGGAAAAAAAAAATTTTTATACAAAATTAAAATAAAATTAATTTTTGTAATTTACAGAAAATAAAACACTAAAGTTAAATTACATAATAAAAACCAACAGACATAAAAAAAACAAAAGAAGACAGAATATTGTAAAATAAAATTTATTAACAAATGTTTTTGAAATAATTGTAAATAATAAATGGTTACTAGATCGCAACAAAAAATTATGAAAGTCCCAAGTGCGGGAGAAAATTGTTTCCTGTGGCGATAAAACGTAACTAACGAACGGAGTGGCGTAAAACTACCACTCAAGTTTGTACTAAAACCTTAAAATATGAAAAGTACAATATCGCTAAGAGATATTAGATTTTTAAACCATAAGTGACATTGTAGAGCAAGAGATTAAAAACTAATACAAATCTCTGAAAGCACAGTTCAAAGGATATAGTATTTTCCAGTTTAAACAGAATTATTTAATCGCTAACAAGCGGCGAAGCTGAGGTAGGGGGGGTTCCGAATATCTATTCCACGATAAGAAGCTCTGGTGGTAAACGGACGGTTTTTTCCAGGGATCCAGGACGAAGAGTTCAAGATGCTGGTCCGTGGCTAAGTTCAAACTCTAGCATAAGATGGAAGTGGAGATGCCCTGTCTTCAAACGCCCGCAGTTCGAATTCCAAATTTTTACAATGTAGTAAATTATAAACAGTATTAAATGCAGCCCTAAGTGCTACAAGACTCTAAGAAACCCATGGGAGAAGAGGAGCAATTACAATGAAAGTGTTTGGGGCAGAATTTTAATACCCTATAAACCATTTATTAAATTCAATAAATTTTGTAAAATTGCAGATTCAGATTTCTCTGAATAAAAATATTTTAACTAATTGATTATTCATAATTGAAAAAAATTATACAGGCAAAATACTTTCATTTAAACAGAAATATAAGTGGAGGAAATTAAATAAAAATAATTCATATAAAAAATGTTAGTTCTCATGATTAAAGGTATATCAAGTCATAACAAGTTGAAGTTTAACAAAGTAAAGACACGATATATTTAAAGTCATTTCTAACATAAATTGTTTAAATTCAACCAAAGTAATAAAAAAAGAAATTTAGAAAGAAAATCAATAATTATTGAGAAATTACTTAAGTTGGTATAACTTGTTTTATGTTCATATAATATATATTAAACAACAAAGATCAAATAACCGTAAAGGTGAAACTATTATAAATTTTGGTTCTGAAATCCTTCAGATTTAGGTTTTGGCGCACAAATAAAAAATAAAAATAAAGTCATTAGGGAGTAATGTGGGCAAATACTTATAGAAAGAATTTAATGGACATAAAATGAAATAAATTTGTATCAATTATTCTCAAGTTGTGTTTAAATATGTATGTAAATGTATATGTGTAATTTTAGGTATAAAAAAAAACAAAATGTCAAATGACTAAAAATGTTCAGAATTATGAATAATAGTGTTAACAATATAATTGATGAACTTCATGCAAGGATCACATGAATAGTTATGAACTTCATGTGCCGTTTAAGTTTATTTCAAGTTAAATAACTGTTTGTCAAAATTATAAAATACAGCAAACTCGCAGTAAAATTATAGTAACTTTTATAATATATTTAGAAAAGAAAATTTTATATTTTAATTTCATTTGAATTAAATCTAGTTAGAGTAATCAATGTTTAAAATTATTATAACCATCCTGAGATAAATCAACTAAATAAATTTTCTAAAATCTTTCCAACCATCACAAGAGTAGAAGTCAATAATACAAATCAAGATAGAAAAATAGTTTTTAAGGAGTATTGCAAAGTAGTATATATTAATTTTACAAATAAATCAAAGTTATTAAATATATAATTACATAATTCAGAATTCACATTTCGGTAGGTTTTTATATATAGTCCAGGGATTTATCCACTGGCAGACCAAGCTCGACACACCACTGGTACCAGAATACGGTATCATATTTTAACCACGGTTGAACTAGCGCGTCTCAGCCTTACTGTAGCCATCCTCACTATGTACAGATAACGCCTAAAACGCGTAAATGTGATTAGGGTTTGATAGGGTGGTGAATGCCCGTACGGTGTCTACGTTGCTTAGGAAAGGAGAGCAAGTTGAGAGGTTTGCAGAGGTAAGAATTATGCACTGCAGAAAATAATTTGCTGCCAAGCCCTTTGTATAGCACAAAGGCGGTATTAGGAGCAATGCAGTTGTGTTCCATGAAAGGGGAATTCAAGTAAACTGATTGCTACGTAATGCCATAGCAAAGAAGATGGCAAGTATTCCCAAGACTTATGTTTTCACTGAAACAATACTTCAGGAAGAATTTAGATCTATAGGCCTACATACCAATAAACAGAGAGAATACAATATCGCTAAAGTCGTTTTGAATATGAAAAAGGACTCTATCAAGCTTGAATCTGTTTTAGAATATTTATGCATATATTATTAGGTATGTATATACTCTTATATAGAATAATCATTTGAATAAAGCCCCTTTTTAGGCCTTCTTATCTTATAAATAAGATCATACATATGTTAAAAAATATTTTCTAACTGTAGGGTGCAACAACTATCAATCGTTATAAATCAATATTCCAAATAGATTTTCGTTTCGGTCATTGTTGAACTTTTTTACGTGTTATTCAGTTAATTCAGTGTGTTTCAAGTCCAATCTCTCGCATCAATCATTTTAGAAATAAAGTTTTAGCTTTATTTAAAATTTTACCCTTATATTGGTCGTTGAACGAACTTGTTCCACTTCAACTTGAAGAATAATGTTTTACTCCTCAATGTTTTATATTTCGGGCAATAAATAAGAAACTCACGGAGCTGAAGCATTCACTTGCTAACTCAAAAACCGTAATAAATTAGCAAGGTAGCTTCTTCTGTTCTGCCCCAAAACTTGATGTGGGACCTTACTCCAACAGCGAAGCACTCCTGGTGCAAAGAGCCGTATATGGAGTATATTTTATTTCAAGGATTAATATTTTTATTTCTTCCCCTTTATTATCATCAAGAGAACGTTTACTACCATAATATAAGTTTATAAGTGAAGTACCTTCACAATATATTGTAGGGCGTTAAACGTACTATACATAATAATTCACATTTCGTCCAAACTAATGAGTATCCCACGCGACTTCGCGGAACTGATATATTCACTTACTAACTCAAAAATCTTAATAAACTACCAATTTAGACCCGATCTGTTCCGTTCGAAAACCTTCTGTATCACCGTACTCCACCAGAGATGCACTACTGGTGCAAAGAGCCTTGCAAGGATTGATATTTTTATTTCTTTCCCCACATTATCTTCAGTAGAATGTTTAATACATGAAATAACTTTTATTGTGTTGTCATTATACTTACTGTGCGTAGGAATATTACTAATTTCATATTGTTGCAACCAAAGGTACTTTATAAAACAAAACACTCACTAATTACATTTGCATTGCAAGATGTGGAAGAGTGAAGTGAGCGTTGCCTCTACTGGGAGCCTAGGAGGAGATTACCAGAAATGCCAAGATATGGCATTGGATAAAGTAAAGTAAAGTACTAAGTGCAATTATATTAATATTGTAAACAAATTAGTTTTATATATAAAGAGCAAACATTTTAATAAATTTAGTAGACGTCTCTTTGATAATATCTAGATTTACAGATAATGGAAGTATTCGATTAAATTGTCTAATTCCCTCTATTCGTAAATTAAGATAATTAATATATAAAACTTAGATAATAATTAAGCTTTACGTTACTCGTTTTGTATCTAACAATTACTAAAAAAAAGAGCAAACATTTTAATAAATTTAGTAGACGTCTCTTTGATAATATCTAGATTTACAGATAATGGAAGTATTCGATTAAATTGTCTAATTCCCTCTATTCGTAAATTAAGATAATTAATATATAAAACTTAGATAATAATTAAGCTGTACGTTACACGTTTTGTATCTAACAATTACTAAAAAAAAGAGCAAACATTTTAATAAATTTAGTAGACGTCTCTTTGATAATATCTAGATTTACAGATAATGGAAGTATTCGATTAAATTGTCTAATTCCCTCTATTCGTAAATTAAGATAATTAATATATAAAACTTAGATAATAATTAAGCTTTACGTTACACGTTTTGTATCTAACAATTACTAAAAAAAGAGAAAACATTTTAATAAATGTAGTAGACGTCTCTTTGATAATATCTAGATTTACAGATAATGGAAGTATTCGATTAAATTGTCTAATTCCCTCTATTCGTAAATTAAGATAATTAATATATAAAACTTAGATAATAATTAAGCTTTACGTTACACGTTTTGTATCTAACAATTACTAAAAAAAAGAGCAAACATTTTAATAAATTTAGTAGACGTCTCTTTGATAATATCTAGATTTACAGATAATGGAAGTATTCGATTAAATTGTCTAATTCCCTCTATTCGTAAATTAAGATAATTAATATATAAAACTTAGATAATAATTAGGCTTTACGTTACACGTTTTGTATCTAACAATTACTAAAAAAAAGAGCAAACATTTTAATAAATTTAGTAGACGTCTCTTTGATAATAAGAGATTTACAGATAATGGAAGTATTCGATTAAATTGTCTAATTCCCTCTATTCGTAAATTAAGATAATTAATATATAAAACTTAGATAATAATTAAGCTTTACGTTACACGTTTTGTATCTAACAATTACTAAAAAAAAGAGCAAACATTTTAATAAATTTAGTAGACGTCTCTTTGATAATATCTAGATTTACAGATAATGGAAGTATTCGATTAAATTGTCTAATTCCCTCTATTCGTAAATTAAGATAATTAATATATAAAACCTAGATAATAATTAAGCTTTACGTTACACGTTTTGTATCTAACAATTATTGTTTTGTGATGGTATCTTTTAATTAAACATGACCTGTGACTGCTTTTCAAATTAGTTTCCAAGTACACAAATTTTTTCATAAATATAGAAATTTTGTAGTAAAATACGTTTCTATAAGGCATTGCAAGTGGGAATTTTTAAAGAAATATATTAATCAGGATTTATTGTATATTACTTTTATACATTATCAATAGTTTTATAAATAAGCTGGCAATGCCCCATTTACAAGGAACAAAAACTAAATAATATTTTACATTTTTAATTTAAATACAGACATGATAAAACACAACGAAATAAAATATATACCAATATAACTTAATGATCATAATATTTGGTATTATCTCTAAAGATTTACTACCAAAATCAAAATTTAGCTCTAAAAAGTTAAACTATATTTTTTTCTCTAAACAAAACGTTCACTTTAGTTAGGCCTTATTTATTTAAACAAATATATGCACATTTATTTGGAGATATATTTACTTTTAACTATGTTATATTTTAATTTTTCTGTAAGCTAGAGTGAAATCTTATTTTCGTGCTTTCGACACACAATGTGTATCTCAGAACGGTCTAAACACGTTCTGACCACACTGCTTGTATTAATAGACGATCAACCGAGATACTATAATAATGCACCCTTTCTACATATTTCTTATGTAACTTTTACATACTCATTAGATAATATTTGAAAAAAAATAATTACTTCACTATACAACGTCTGTTTGTGCAATAGTTTGTGTGTGTTTGTGTGTGTGTGTGTGTGTATGTGTGTGTGTGTGTGTGTGTGTGTGTGTGTGTGTGTGTGTGTGTGTGTGTGTGTGTGTGTGTGTGTGTGTGTGTGTGTCTTTAAAACACAAGAAAAAATGTTTAATCTGGCTACTGCTGAGTTTTTGTCAGTTTTAGATATTGAGAGAAATAAAAACCTGATCTAGTTATTTACGTAAAGAGAACGTGTTGGCCAGAGTTCAACATTAGGGGAAGATCTTACCTTTCAAATAAATTGTTAATATCTTGGGTGTACTCAAATGCAATTAAAGCACTACGGAAAGGGTTACACAGTTTTATCTATCTCAGCCTGATGATGTTTTAAGGGAGTCAGCTTAAAAACAATTCAATAGAAATATAAAAATAATGTGAAATACATTACAATTATAATAACTAATATTTTAACCGTCAAATAATATTTCCTCATGTACACATGTACAAGGGAATTTACAAATTTATATAAAGGCTTACTAATAATTTTAAAATTCATATATATTTTTATTAAAAAAATTCAGTCAAGATACTACCGACAAAAATGTAATATTAAATAATTTCCTCTAAAAAATCAAATCATGAAAGACATTATCCCTTAATAATATCGTAATATTCAACTGAGTTAGAAGCTTATTAACTATTTAAGGATTTATATAAAGGGCATAAAACTCATTCATTGCAAAAAGTAACTTTAAACCTTTTATTCATATAACCATGAAATTTTAAATTTTAAATTTTACCTGCAAATATTAATATTAAACCCTAGGAAGTACCTATATTTATAAATACAGATGAAGACAGTAATATGTAACAATACATATAACATATTTTACCCCATCCTTATATTTAAATTAATTTAGGCAATTATTAAGAGGAAAGCCAGAAGTACGGAGAATGTTAAACTAAATATCGTTCTGATTCTAATGTATACAGCTAAAGTTTGGTTATGAATGTTCCTTGTATAATTGGTAATTATAATCGTGTTAAATTGAAGACATGAGAGATATAACACTTTATGTTTCTCTAATCATGCTGGCAACACACAGGCTTATCAGGCACAACTGACGTCACAGGGTGAGCATCAACTTATCGCCGTTCGCAATCACTTTTATAAAAAAAACATAGATAGAGTAACAAAGGTTTTTCATCAATAAATACCAAGAAGAATGCAACGTTGTTTTAAATGTTTTTATAGAATAGAGAAATAATTACTCCCGCCTTTTATTAGAGTTTCAAGTATGCAATTGAGACAATTATATTACCAGGAATATTGACACTGTGTTTAAATCGTTTGAATTATTTTATATTTATTACAATGGTTTCTAAAATGTCATAAATAGTTAAGGTCAAAAACCTTAAGCTAACATCATATTCTAATGTGCAATTATCAACACATTTCTGCTACTAGTTACCAGAAAGTAAATTGTATGACGAAACAACAAAGAACGTATTGTATTTCTCTTTTCAACAGTTGTGGAGTTGATCAATTTGAATCAAAATAAACAATATACTCCTGCATTTATGTAAGTAAATATTTCTTTGTAGTTTATATTTAATATAAAGTTACTACTTGCAAAGGTTAATGTTTGGCAGTAAACTATCACTTTCTCTGCTCCATTTAGTTTATCTGAGATTGAAAAGGCAGTGGAAGCTATATTTAAATAATAATACAATGTTCCCCACGTAGCAATGGCGTCCTTGGAGTTTTATGGGTTCAATAGTAACATTTCGCCTGTGTGTGTATGTATGTGCGTGTGTGTATGTATGTGGGCGCGCGCGCGTGTGTGCGTTTGTGTGAGTGTATATTTATGTATATATATATATGGGTGTGTGTGTGTGGTTGGGTGTGTGTGTGTGTGTGTGTATGTGTGTGTGTGTGTGTGTGTGTGTGTGTGTGTGTGTGTGTGTGTGTGTGTGTGTGTGTGTGTGTGTGTGTGTGTGTGTGTGTGTGTGTGTGTGTGTGTGTGTGTGTGTGAGTATGTGTGTGTGTGTGTGTGTGTGTGTGTGTGTGTGTGTGTGTGTGGGTGTATGTGTGTGTGTGTGTGTGTGTGTGTGTGTGTGTGTGTGTGTGTGTGTGTGTGTGTATCAGTATAATAAGGGGTTACTAATTATAATAAGACAGATCTTATAACGACTTAAGACAAGTTACCTAACGATAGTCACAAAGGGATCTTCTTGCATTGAGTACAAGGATCCAAATACTAAACTTATGCAAACGAAAAAGAACGCTAGTGTTATACCAAATAACCGAATTAAATTTTTATACAGTTCTTCGTCTTGACGTATAGTTAAGAACTATTGAGGTGTACATGAGTATTATAATCTCAACTTAGAACTGAAACAACAAGATGACAATAGAAACGGGAGTGTAGGTATGCCGAAAGATAAGACGGCAAACATAACCTGAGTGACTTTAAGCTAACACGGGAAAATTTATAACTAACAGAATAAGATTACCATGAATATGTTGAGGATAAGCTGGTATTAAATTATACACCCTGAGTGGAATATGCAATATTATTGCATACAATATTAATTCGAACAAAAGTGCCTCTTAAATATACGTTTCTTGTAGTTTACGAAATAAAACATTCGGGCAACTCTTATTTCAATGTGTATTCAGAGCTTTTGTTATTGAGTATATCATATTGTCAGAGAGGGCACAGAAACATACGTCCGACACTGGTCTGGTACTTCTACGCGGATATACATATTCTTCACTTTACAGACCTCTTTCACAATTGTTTTATTACATCTGAAACATATTTTTAATTTTTTTCTTTGTTCTTTATAAATTGTATACGTATATAGGCCCTATACATAAATTTATTGATGAATATATTTACTACGAAAAGTTATAGTTATAAGAATAAAAACAATGAATTATACACGTAATCAATCAATATAAAATACTCCAATGGGTTCCCTTAGCAATAATAGAGTTATTTGTGTGTATTTGGCTGTAATATTTGTGTAGTGTTGGGGGTAAAAGTGTTTTTTTGGAGCCATTACAGTTTTATGCGTGTTACACTTTGCAATACTACACTATGTTGATCTATTGTAATAGCTTCAAATCACTTATCAAATATGGCATTGAGAGTATCATTTGCTAGAAACGTGTTGCTAATAAATATTTTTGTTACAATAAATTCTGCGGCTAAGCCCAATATTAAAACTCGCAACAAAAATAGTGCTCTACCATTTCATGTAGAGTGTTTTCTCATTTCTGATCCACTTATAAAAAATACGGTAGAATATTAAGTTTAGTCAAATTTTTCTATATTTGAGCGATACATGTTGAAATAAGAAATAAAAAACTGTGACGTCATTTCTGGGAAAAAAGTAGCTCCCAAGCAAAACAAGAGGGCATGAAAAATGCTTTTCAAAGGCTGTATACATGGATAATGTAAACTAAACGTAGAATATCAACATGAAAAACATCCATGGAAAGAGAGAGTGAGAGAAAGAGAGAGAGAGAGAAAGAGAGAGAGAGAGAGAGAGAGAGAGAGAGAGAGAGAGAGAGAGAGAGAGATTGAGAGAAAGTCGATTCAGCCGGCTAAAGCAGAAGCCATGGGGTGTGCTTAGCGGTTTGTTAATTAATTTGCCGCAATGTGGGTTCAGGTGGGATCACAAAAATGCTCTGTGGCGTTCGCAGTGTTGTCTCAATTTCAGTATATGTTACCGCCAAAGCCAATAGTCTACTTACTGTATAAAATGTACAATTTGTATCATGAGTTAAACAATAGTTGTATTCACATTGTACAATACAATCAGTGATATAGGCATACTTTATAGTTTTTAACTTTAAATTAATATGAAACAATAAATCCACGGATTCTTTAACATTAAACAGCTTTTATTCTTTCCTCTTTCTTAATTTTTTTAAAAATTACCTAATGAGGAGTGTCTAAAACCGAATAAATTTATAAATACTCGTACAAAATTTCACCTCAATGTAAACATGTGAGAGAACGTGTATATCCAAGAGGATAGATATGGTCGAGTCGTCATTAAAACTTTGATTGCTGCAGGACAAGCAAACACATGTGGTCAAGGGACGATTCTAATCAATGTTGCTCTTTAACCCTACTAAAGGTTGCTTTATTGCTTTTAAATATATATGACCCTAAAATTATGAAACATTACTTTTGAATTTTTATACAGCTTCTTCGGGTAACTCAAATGTTGTATGTATGATCAATCATGAGAAAAAGAACTAAAAGAAGTATTGTAGTATTAAATGATTTAAAACATTTCAAACTTTAGTAGTTGAAAGATTTTAAAGTTTTAAATAATTTGATTCAGACAAAGATCAAATCTAATATTATATACAATGAAATTCCTTTACTTAAGTGCTATAAAGCATCGCGCAATACCTTAATTACCTGGAGTAAAATAACTTTACGTCACAAAATCCGTTTATATGGAAGAAGTGTCAGCCGATAAATGTATAATAAAATATTTTCCTATAAGTAACTGATTGCTTTTATTTCGTGGACTTTCAGTGAAATGAATTTTAATAGTCAATTTAATATCCTGATTAACAAAAAAACTAGTCTTACACTTACCATCGCATAATATAAAAAATAATTATTTTCGATCCTTAATGTTTTTGAAAATCATCTCGCATAAATTTATTTTTGTACTTAAATTTGTATCATATTTTAAAAATATTATGATTTCAATTATACCAATTAAATTATATTAGGAATATATTAGTGATTCCTGTAGTGTCTTTGAATAAAGTACTGATAAATCTTCCTTTATGACCATATATAGCTACATATGTTTCGGTTATTCAGTTTCTATGGTCTGAGTTCACAATGGAATACCTTCCCTGAAATGGCCGTGCCTATTAAAGCAAAACATATTAATATAGGCAAGTGTCGATACTAATATAAAAATAGTTGAATTGGTTTAGTATAAAATTATTTTTAACAGCTAGGGGCATCATCATTTAAAAAGGTTAGAAAATTACACTTATTAGCACAGTATAATGTGGATTGGATGTTATTAAAAAAATAATCAGTAATTTTGTAAAACTCTACAGAAATAACAACTTAAAGCAACTTTGGCGTAGATGTTTATATTAATTAAAACAACCTCTCACCACATATTCAACAAATTTTATTTTAACCTTAAAATAAAATTTGTTGAATTTGTGGTGAGAGGTTGTTTTAATTAATATCTACAGAAATAAATACGTTCTGGGAACGAAGGTTTGTAGATGTACATAATATAGACTGTTGAATTTCCGTACAACGAATAGTTATAAATAGCAAAATAATGTATTTGAACAAATTAACTAATTATTTGCCAAATCAGTCAAATAAAGAATAGAAAGTGATAGAAACTGTGAAATTAATACCGTTCTCGCTAAATATAACCTTTATTGAAGGAGTTTATTCAGGTGTCACAACCGATGCGTGAGATATCTCGTAGTATCTACACATAGAAAAGCCATTACACTTGGCTGGCTGGTGAGAGTATGGAATCGGAAGAGAGACAAGATTGTTCAAACGTTTCGAGGAGACTATAGTTCTCGTTATGCTTTTACTGCAAAAGGGAACCGAGAGAAAAAGTGGGGATATTTGGTCTTCCAAATATTATATTGTCATATATAAATCGTCATATATATATATATATTGACGAAAACCGACACCGTGCTAGTTAACCAAGAAATTATCACATAATATGTACTATAGATACACGCCAGATAATAATAAATAGGCGTACTCATGAATTTGGTTCTAATAATGATATTTAAGAAACACATATACGTGATGATATTCAAAGCAATCCCTCTGTGTTTTACTCTTGATTGGTCAATTATTTTTATCTGAAGTTGATTTTTAAAACTATTTGAACCTTATTGTATTATTTTATTAGATTGTATTGAGGGCCCTATACTAAATGTCTGGCAGTGGTAAGAACACAAATGATGTCATTAATGGATATATATATATATATATATATATATATATATATATATATATATATATATATATATATATATATATACAATAAATGTTACAATATAAAAGTGCACATGCCTAAACCATGAAATGTCCGAGTCACTATTTGACTATCACGAGTTTTAGGTGCCCCCTATTCGCGCACTACACTTTACCTAACCACAAATGAAAAATAATTTACATATAAATCAAACTAGTCAATTTCATATACTATTAACTACACAAATATATAACGGTTTGTGCAATAATGTCTGCGCCACATTGGATGAGAAACTTCCGACTAAGACCGAATCTTGCAGAGAAGTGCCAGTTCTTGTAAAGGGCAAGGATCGGCCGATAAGAGTAACCTCATCTCTGAAGCAATTACATCTTACATTCATTTACTAGGAATAATGCGCAACACTATTGTTCCAATTTCTTCTTTAGGTTACTTTCAAAATGAATTACAGTTTTTGGTATAATATGATGTACGTCATATGATTCCCATGTGCATAACACATTTGTTAAATAACTAATTTAAAATTATGATCGGACACTTTTAAAATTATTCGACGCATTTGAGTGCATCACGAAAACGGTTTCAACACATTGCTGTCACTTAGTGAAATGGTTTCGTGACAGCTTGTTACGGATGCGTTAAGGAACAGACTTTATGGCGCTATACAAGGTTACGGGTAACTTCGTAACCTAATGCTCGTTCTGCTTTACTAAGAACCGTGGTTGTCTTTTAGTCAAAGACGTTTTGGGCAAAGATTAAAAAACTTGTATATTTAACCTTGCACGACAGTCTATGGCTCGTCAAAAACTAATTGAGCCGGATCTTGGTATTTATTGCTGTCGTCCGAGCCGTATCACGGCGGAACGTGCGTTGAAACACAGTGTTTATAAGCCTTTATTATGCAGTTTTTTTCTGTAGAAATCTGTGATAAAAGAACTGAAGATAAGGCTGCCAGAGAGATTACCATTTGTAATATAAGGTTCCGAAGAATGCTTTACAATTATGAAAATAATCTGTTAATCTCAAACCTTCATTGTTCTTACACTGTGTATCAGGCGCTACGATTTTATCTATAACTCATTTTAATTTAAACGTAATTGCCTTTTTACCTTCACTAGATTACTTTTCCTTGATTTAAATGCAGAAATAGTAACTTTTCTGTTATGCAAGTAATAAGATGAAACTAGGTTAAACACTTCTATTTATGCTATTCTGTTTTTTAATGATTTATTTTTCAAAAACCCATCCATTACCGATCTGCTACTACTCTATATGTTCTGTTAGTATCTTTCACCTTTAATATTATATCATCATTTGTTAGTTATATCCTTGAACGAATTTCTTGTTTTATTTTCTATTTCTATCTTGGAGCAACAGACAAGTTTAAGAATAAAATTTTAGCTTTTTCACGATGTACATATTAATTGAGTTTTGGTATTGCTAATATCCGTTTCATAAAATAAGATCCGCCTGTTTGCATTAGCAAGGCTTCAAGGCATCAGATGTAGTGTATCTAATAATATCCTGCGTGGACATCATGTCACCGAGGCTCTGGGAGTGGAGAATACCGACAATTCTGATGCCTTCTGCTTTTCCAGGGAGCGTTGACTAATAAATCAGAGCTTTTCACGCTGCAAAAACCGAGCGGAAAGTTATCTGTGCAACCTTGACAAGATATTAAACACACAACACCTATTACACAAGTATCTACGAAGACAAGGACATCTGCTTCAAGTCTTTTCAAAGTACAATAATATCCCTCTGAAAACCAAATAACTAATATACCTGACGCACCTACATACCATCGTGGTTTACACAGCTCACATTTGGTGACCACTTTACATGAAGATCTCTCGTCAACATTTAGAAACCATATCACACAGATGTATTTATCAATCCTCTACGTGCTTTTCAAACACTGTCAATCCTTCACAGTACTTAGCTTTACTAAATTCGCTCACCTAGTATATCCAGTATTAAAGGGATGTCGCGGGATCTTCTCTGATCTTCAGATTCTTCCTAAATTCTTCCATAATAATTTTAAACATACCCTTTATCTCCCTGTTCTTCTCTTATCCTCACACTGAAATAATGGTATTAGTCTCTAATAAATTCGTATTTAGCACAAGTTATTTTGTAATTAGTTTTGAATCAATTGTTCAGGGTTATACGTTTCTTCAACGTTGCATGTTTAGCTTTTACGGCACGTAGTCTCTAATGCAGTTCAATGGAAGTAACATAAATTATATTACTTAAAGCGAAGTAATATATAATATATTATATATTAGTCGGGCAAAAATTTTATACAACTTGACAAAGAAACATTTTGCCAACCACTTCCCCTTGCCCTTGAGTTGAAACTGTTTCCTAGCATTGTAACACCTACTGAACGTCAGGTTTTTCCAATTTAATAAAAGTACCAGTCAAAAACCACCAGCTTAGATACGTTATTTTATCTGTATACAATGTTATAAAAGACATAAATTGCAAATCTACGAGTTTCACCAAACCTCCCAGTGACTGAAATATACGAGTAGATGCGCTGCAATTACAAACATATTCGCTATAAAATCCAATTGGCGTAGTGTCATTTCAGAAGTATGTATTCATGGAGTATAGATACACATCCAAGCAACTACTGATAGAAATCAGAAACAAATAGACGAAAACACGTCGTTTAAAGGCAAAACATAATTAATCAATAAAGCAGCTAAAAGATACCGCTCAGCAAAGCCAAAGATAGTTTGGAAAAGTCAGTTATTTCAGCAAGGACCAAATCCTGCGTTGAAAATATTCCAAAGGGTATTGAACAGCTAATATTATCTAATTAAAACTAGAATGAAATATAAAATATTAAAATATCTAAATTATAGACGTATATTAATACAAATTTCAGTAAAGAAATGACTAAGAAACAACGAAAAATACCCTTTTAAGCGTTTTCAATTAGATATACAAACGGTAGAAATGTAAATGATAATTTCTCAAACATGTAATATTATTAAAACTGGAAAATAATGATATTTTTAATTAAATTATCTTTTTTAAAATACTGATAATATTATTGAAATAATATATTGAAAGTTGAGTAGTTACGTTTATAGATTTATTTTACTGGCATAATGTTAATTATAGTAGAGAATGTTATCGCGTTCTAACGTCCAGCAGGATAAAATAACATAAAGAATAATTTCTATGTTAAGAACAAAAAATAATATATGTTTTTTTTTTACTTAAAACGTTAAACGTAAGTGTTATGAGAGTAAACGTTTGTAAATTATTCACTTCCCAATGCGAAGTACATGAATAATTTTAAATTTATACAGTTTTTCAGTCATTTCAATGTCAGTAAATTAGAACTTGTGTAATAATACATCTACCATATCTTACATATGAAAATAATACAGATTTTTAATAGCCTTAAAACTTAGTAGATAACGCTTGTGATTTCACTAGACCTTTTAGTTCTTATTTGTTTTCACTAGTTAGTATACTAGATCAATTTTCCGCAAGAGCCTATTTGTATAAAAATCTTTGCAGTAAATACATTTACTGGAGCAATACAGGAGTAACTTGCAGTTAGAAGAAATGATTCAAACAAATATGAAGGTATGGTTATTGTGTTAAATATACGAACTGTAAGTTCCTTATTGTATGTGTTTAAAATGATTTGTACTGAGTTAAGTTGCTCAATATAATTTGTACTACATAACTGATTGATGGATTTATATAATTTGATTTAAAAAATGTATATGTGCTACCTTTAAATAACCTTTAAAGAAGAGGAAATTACAGACTAGGTCATACATTAAAGAATTGGATAATGGGTGAAAATACAAAGGAATCGTATGTCGAAAGCTTTCAAAGGTTTACTCGAAAAAGAAAACCTAATCTGTTACGCCTGTAAATAAAAATAATTTTGTTTTTAGTTCTAAACAAATAAGACTTCTCGGGCTGCCAGGACACTAGGATGGAAGGTAATTCAAAGGTAATGTGAAGTATCTAATAGTTATACAGGCATTCTAATTGTAACTATTGTACTACTTTTGCCTATTACGCGCCGTAAATACTTTCTGGTCTCTTCAAATGTCTTTCAAAGTTGTTATTTTAAACACACACACACACACACACACACAAACACACACACACACGCACGCACACACACACACATACACACACACATACACACACACACACACACACACACACACACACACATATATATATATATATATATATATATATATATATAATAGAGAGTGAGACTGAAAAGATCATTGCCCCGCAAACACCGGTTTCTTTTTAAAACACGTCCCTTAAGCCTTTGACGAATAATAAATAGTAGCTGGTGACTAGAATTTGTACATCTATAAATTGCATTGTAGAATTATTATTACGTTTCGAGTTGTATAATTACGTACAAATGGACTTCTCCGGTTTTATCTAGAATTCAATAAATTGTGAAGGTTACTACTAGGCCTGTACGTTGTAACCGATAATTTTTTTGTGTTCTCTATTATTGAAACAATCGTTGCCAACCTATTATTATTATGGTGACGATGTCATTGACAGATGTTTATTACATTTTCTTGAGCTTTCCCTTTTAATGAAATAATAAATCCTTGGACACACTCCGCAATGTAACTAATAACAACATGGTAGACAACCATTTCACGCTGGTTCAACCCTTTTCAAGCCTGTAGTGCACCCATTTACTGATACGATCAGTTGTGTTTGCTGTGTATCATTTCAATTTTAACAATGAAATAAATAATAAATTTAACTGGTCCATTTTAACACATAAAATTACCACATATAATTACCCTAAAATCTGGTTTAATTGCCAACAGAACAAACAGTATTCCAACACAACAAAACTGTAAACATCAAAATAAAAATCATTTTTTGGCAACAGATAACATTTTTCTAGTCTTCTCGTTACACTCTTGGAATTGCAGGTAAACATACCAGCTAATACCTATATAAAGTACTAAATGAATAGGTTGTTCAATTCTATATTACATTTTTTAGATTTATCAGAGTTAAATATATAACATTTCTCGATTTATCATACAATATTATTTATTGTATAGTATAAAATACAATAAATACTATCTTTGTCCCCATTATCTACGTGTAAAAGAAGTTAATCGTTTTTGTGTCCACATATTCTTCCGAACGCCATTGATAACCGATACGTATGTACAACGCTGATTTACTAAAACTTTGCAGATTAGGTCAGCACAAAATTTACTTGTGTTCAATGTAATGAAAGGCCCACGACAAAGCAAGGTTTGCTTAACTCTGTTGTTAATGACTTCGGGCCCAGGCAACGTAAATGCTAATTATTGGCAAGTTGTAAGAAACAGTACAAAGATAGTTTCCCAATCACATATATAATTATGTGTGAAAGGCTCTATGAACTATAATTTATTTTTAAATATTTTTTAAATAAAAATATAGTGTGTAGTAATAGTTTGCTGGGAATAAATTACTTCCTTTAAATGTTTTCCTTAAATTCTATTTTAAGAAATTACCTGTTATACTTTATTACTAGGCTATAAGAGACATGCCTTATAAACGAATAAATAATTAGAAATATTGGAAAGGAGAGGGCGATTCAACAATATAACCCGGTTTCTATACCCTACAATTATTTAAATTTTAAAACCAGCATGGTAGCACTTAAGGAGGCTCAAATATCAGCTAGCCTTTCAGACAGAATATGCTATATAGTTAAACATACACTTAGGCACACGCTCAGGAAGAGTGTTTCCGGATGGGAAAAGAAACAAAAGTAAAACCAACAAAAATATAATACATACAGATATAAAAGCTGATAAAAGATTCATATGACCACAGTGGGTAATTATTCCTAATACTTCAAAATAGTCAATTTATGGTTGAGATTTAAAATTGGATTATGTAGATAGGTCAATATTTGTAAAACTAGACAGAAAAAGATGGGTGAGTGTGTGTGTGCGTGCATGCGTGCGCGCGCGCGCGTGTGTGTGTGTTTGTGTGTGTGTTGTCTGTTTGTTTAGATAATTTTAAATATTATAAGGAGTAGCAGTCTTTGGAAAACGTACGCTGCAGTTCATATCTAGCATTCTGAAATTATCTTTGCAGGTCTCCATATAAAATTTGCATCATATTCTATTAAACATCATATTTATATATTTTAATTTTTTATTTATCCTATTAATCTGCCTGCTCTTGTATATTTTACAACTGTTTGAACGGATTGAAAAATCTAAAGCTCTTTAGAAAGCGATATAAATAAGAATTTTCCTGGGCCATGATTGTTTCCGTCTCATTATACACTAATCAGCTACAATTATCGTTAAGGTAATTGGGATATCTTGTTTGAATCTGTTCACTGTATTCCAGATATTTAGATTAGCTTATTTATTGAAAAAATGAATTTATTAAAAATCCAAGCAATGAAAAAGATTGAGAAACATTTGAGAATACAGAAATCCACAAATAAGGAGAAATTTATGTCAAGATAATATCTCCATGAGCTCACAGAATCAAATACCATATATCACCAAGTTTTGACTCGGTTCCATTTGCAGTGAAAACAGAAACTTATATTTTCCTTGAAATGTTATTAACAGTCTTGTCTGTCTTCCGATTACGTACCCTCAGCAGCCAACCAAGTGTAACGGTTTTTCTATGTGTCGATACGACGAGATATTTCACGCATCGGTTGTTACACCTGAATAAATACCTGATATAAAGGTAATGTTTAGAGAGTGCGGTATTTATTTGTCCATTTGTATTATTCATATCTCTACGTTGGGAGCTAATAAGTCGATTTGTTCTTAAAAGGTTAATTTTCTTTTGTAAGTAATAAATAAAAGAAAAATAAGTCTATATTATTTACATGTAAAATCAGCTATCGCCATGGAATCTCTATGTGTGTAGTTGAAACGAAATACTGGTTACTTTATCCACACTACGCTGGTCCAATAAATGTAAGTTTCTAACGTAATGCATGTTTTTACTTCTTTTTTTCTTCTTGTATTTTATTTTATTCTTTACTAGCTTTTGTTATGAATATCTCTTTTTCTTCCTTTTTTTGTGTTTTCCCTTTTTAATTACAGTCAATATAATCCTTACTTAGAGCTGTTGACGTAAGCGAAGGCTGTTTTTGAGAGTCCGGTCCTGGGTTTTAGTTGTCCACTAGCTCAACAAAACTGTCACCACTACTGACATGTCTCTTTCGTACGTACTCATAATTCTCTGTTCAATGTTATTATGTTTTTCACGTATGTCTGGTATTCATGTCTTTCATTTCCATTTGAATTATTTGCATTTTTACAATGTCTAAACTTTTGGATTCCACTGTCATTCGTTACAATTTTTTTTCTATCTTCATATTTTCTGTCTATTTCACTGAAAAAGAAACGTATAGAATTTATAATTGCCAATTACCTTCGTTATTATAACAGATAATTCTTGTTACATACAGATAATATAGCGGCCATCATTTCCACCGCGAATAAAAATGAAGTGATGCGTTCAACCATTTATTGCCGATAATAACGCAGATTGGTTAATACTTTGCAGATTCGGTCAGCACAAAATTTGCTTGCGTTCCGAACGAACAAAGTTTACTTTATATATAATATATATATATATATATATATATATATATAATACACACACACACACACACACACACACATATATATATATATATATATATATATATATATATATATATATATATAAAGAACAAAAGTCCAAATACAAATACAAGAATTATAATTGAATTTACAATTCAATTATAATTCTTGTATTTGTATTTGGATTTTTGTTCTTTATTAATACACAAGAAAACATACTGCGATATATATATATATATATATATATATATATATATATATATATATATATATATATATATAATACGTATATAGTAAAACGTACACTCAGACACACGCTCAAAAAGAGTGACTCTTGATAGAAAATTAAAAAAATAACCAAACCAAGCAAAATAAAATACATACACTGTAGATATATGAGCTCATAAACAGATGCATACGCTCCTATACATAAATATTCCAGATACTTCAAGATAGGCTAATCTTATTAGATTTATTCATACATTTTTTTCTGTAGATATGACAATATTTGTATTAACAAATATTAATTGTATTATAAAATAATGTAAAATATTAGACGTCCAGCAGATTTTATTATGAAATTCACAATACATTCATAAATGAAATTATACAAGTTATTAAATATCGTATTTAAATGTTAGGACATTTTGTATTTAAATATGCCATGAATCGTTCGACTCTTGTATCTTTTACAACGGTTTAAACTGGTATAAAACTCCTTAGAAAACTGTTTACGCCTCGTTGCACACTAACCACTGGCAGATCTTCTTTTTCTAATTGGGATATCGTGCTTGAACGTGTCTTTCATAATCCAGATGTTTAAAACAGCATATTTACTGAAGCATTGGATGATAGATCGAAGGAAATTGATTGAGGAGCAATGCAGAATACAGAAATGCAGAAACGAAGGGAAATGTATATTTAAAAAAACCGTAATCATATAATAAATACTAGGAAGACCAAATATTCCCACTTTTGCTCTCGGTTCCATTTGCAGTGAATACATAATCCCATATTTTCCTTAACAATCTTGTATATCTTCCAACTCCGTAGCCTCAGCAATTAGCCAAGTGTAACAAATTTTACCATGTGTCGACGAGATATCTCATGCATCGATTGTGACACCTGAATAAATACCTTAAAAATGTTATGTTCAGCAAAAATGGTATTTATTTCCTAGTTCTGTCACTTTCTATTTTTTATTTGACTGTTTTGGGAAATAATTAGGTAATGTATTCTAATACAGTTTATTTTTACTATTTATAACTATTCATTGTAAGAGAAATTCAACAGTCTATTATATGCACATCTACAAACCTTCTTTCCCGCAGAAACTTTAGGTGTGTATAATTTTAAAATGGTACTGATTATATATAACATCCAATCCACATTATTATGTACTAATAAGATTAATTTTCTAACCTTTTTAAATGTTGATACTCCTACCTGTTTCTTCCTCTTGGGTTTTGTTTGATTCTTTACTTTATTGTAAAACATTTCTTTGTATGCTTTGTAACTCTTGAATATTTGCATCACGTTCTGAATGTACACATGTTCGTTCAGTGAGGAAGTTTTACTCTGTCTGAATTCTTTGGATTCCAATAAACTTGTTTATATATGGCAAGATCTTTTTCCCTCTTTACAATTTCTTTTTATTACATTGAGAAAGAAATGTACAAAATGAATGCTTGACGTTTATTTTATACTTCTAATGTTCTACACCAGTGGACGCCTAGACAGTGTCGATTAAACTGGAATCTTTTAAAAAGATTGCTGTGCATTGCTGTGTTTCCCGAATATCTTGAGGCAATATCATATCCCGAATATCTTAAACGTTTTGCTAAATAAACAATAACATTTACAACATAAAAGCCAGCATGTCCTAAAAACATCACATAATTTAAAGTCCTCTTAGTTTATTTGATAGTCCAAGGTTAGATTGACAGTAGGATAATGGGAAAGGGAAAATTGGTTTTGCATCCTTCGCCAGTCTTTTACGATCGCGTCTGTAAAGTAGTTCATTAGTGTCGTGGAAAAGTAAAAATTGCAACCTAAATGATAACACACTGAAATTAGAGCTTGAATACAAAAAGAATAACCTTAAAACTACTACAGTCATCGAAAACTATCATTTAAAACTATATTGTTAAACACATAAATCGACGAGAATTTAAGTTATACTAAATTAAAATCCGTAATTATATTATTCATGAGTTTCTTCAACTATGAAAACCGATAATTTTAAAATGTTTTAATAATAATATAAACTTTATAAAGAATAATTAAAAATTATTTTACCTAAATTTTCAGTTAATTTTCAGTTATTTAAACAGAAAAAAATTACAATTAAAAATTATACCTAATGCTTATCGTTGATGTTGTATAGCTTCATTATACTTTTGGACTATTTTAAACGGTTTTTATTGGTTCGGTTTCCGTCATATCTGTCTCTTTGTCTGTCCGAAAGCGATTTTGTAATCGGGTATAAAATAATTTATCGATGAGTTAGAGACCTGATATTTTAAACATAGGTTAGAATTAGATGACAATATTTATTGTCTCCATATTTGTTTCAGCAATAGTTGTTTAAACAAATCGAATTTTGGTGATGAGCTAGCTTACAACAGCTAGCTTATAACAGCTGCTTTACAACTTGCTTTAAGTTTGTTTAAACATTATTTTTCTAAACATATTAGATTTGCTTGGTGAGTGAGAGTCTTTCACGTGCGTATATTCCATTCAATAACTGTAGGGCATTTATTGAAGTGTAAATTATCATATTGATTATACGATGAAATTTTTTTTAAAATAACACTTTCACCTATCGATATACAATTATTAAAATAATATAACTTACGTGTTAAAACAGCTGTACTAAAACAAAACCTATAACATTATGTCAGATGTTTGAAATTATGATATAAAATCGTTTGTAATTTTTCACCTTTACCTAAAGCTAAAGAATAGAAAATATCAAATTAAATACAATTTTTTTTTAGTACACCACCTTTTTAATTAGTACTACATAGCATAAAATAATTTTGCATGACCCTTCTAAAATATTGAGGGAGAATTGTTAGTGGCTATGGATATTTGTGTAATACTTTATTTGTAAAAACATAATCACACTTTCGATTCCCTATAATTTAATTCATATATTCCTCCCTAACTATTATGAATTTCTTGCTCCTAATGCTTTCTATCCAAGTATTACAAATATATTAATAGCCACTAACAATCTTCCTAAAATTGTAGAAAGGCCATGAATAACTATTTTTTAGATTTTAGTCCTTTTTTAAAACTTTTGTACATTACAATTGTTTATTTAACTAATTATTTCTAATCAGAAAACTTCAGTTAATGTAAATCATGTGACCACATGTCCTTCATTTCAGTATATTACATTAATGTCTTGGCAGAACTTTTCTAAAAACCATCAAACCTACATATTTATTTACCTTTAATCGAGACAGTACTTGGATTTACTCCGGAATTTGCAGCGATTTACAATCGAATAAAACCTTTCTTTAACGTAGATTTCCAGATATTTATAGCTTCATAAAACAAATTAATTGCTTCCAGCACTCTCTGGTATTAAAATTTGTAGTTAAAGTTTCAACACTATCAACATTTCTTTCTTAAACGTGTTTCGATTTGTTTACCTTTCTTTTTGTTTTGGTGAAATGTCTTTTTAAATAAATATTTTTATAATAACTTCAGAAATGTAACAAAATTATTTTATCAATGTTTCTGAAATAAAATAAACTTATCAAGTCCCTTAAACTCACAAATTGCTGCTTTATCAATCAAAAAAAAAAAAATTGTTTATAGTAAATCTACAAAAATACTTGGGCTACATAGAACTTTCTTGAAAAGCTACAATCTGAAATTGATTTTGTTATAGTTAATATTAATATTCTGAATACGATTCTCACAATTTCTTCAAAATTTTCGATTAATATTTAATCTAAAGAATAGTTTATTTCAATATAACGTTTTCAACATATTTACCAACACTATCTCTTAAATTTAAAAAAGTCATATGCTTAATTTCAATTAAGTATGGTTTTTATTACCCGAAGTTTTATTTTGGCTACAGCTGAAACAAACATATAAGGTTTAGGATGTTTTTTTAAAAGGGATTTATGTTTTATTATTTTTTCCAAAATCTCGAACTATCACTGTGCAAACCTAATGTTACGCTGGTTTATTTACTTTCCAATAAAAATTGACGCCTTTAACGGTCGTTAAAATTCCAAAACAATGACAATAAAATTTATTTAATACTCTAGTGGTCGGACAAAGAACTATACTACGCATTCATGGAAATTTAATGGCAGGTAATAAAATTTAAAGATTACACACATTCTCTCAAACTCTCTCTAGATTGGTAGATGAGGTTTTAATAGCCTATCACTTCTTTGTTTGTATTTAAAGATATTTATCTTTTGTGTATCAAAAATGGGGTACCTAATATCGACCTGTGTTCTAGATGTTTGTTTGGTTCATATGGATTTTGTTATCCATATGTTGTTTGCTATTACTATTATTAAGTATATAAAATGTCAGTAGTAAAAAATAGTGATCGAGTACAGTTACGGTAGAAACTGAATGCTGTGGTGATAAAGAAAGTGTAATAGGTTTTGAAGACCCTAGAGATACTGGAAGAAGACCATCTTGCTGGTTTTAGTAACGAAGGCAACAGTGATGAAACAGAAGTGCATTCTTCATTTATTTTCCATAAAATATCCATACTAAAAATGTATTTCCATGTATGTTTATTTATTTTAGAATGCACCTTCATGTATGTTCATAATGACACTTTAAAGGTTCTATTTAAACATTGTGAGTTTCATAAAGGTACAGGCAGAGATACGCGATGGTATTTAGAATCAGGCATGGCTCATACTTATTGCACTCAAAGATAAAATATTATCTTTACAATTAACCTGCCTGGACTAATATGCGAAGCAAAAATGACTACACCTATAAGTAGCTTCGAGACTATTTTTCATGAGTCACTCATTACTTTTCACTATTTTTCAATAGTGTTAAAAATAAAAATCATAGTAGGTCTAGAGGATTAAGAGAGACATGAGCCAGTTCAACTAAGTACCCCAAATACTATACGAGTTTGCGGCACTTATTTCATTAGCTTCTTGCACAAAAGGGCGGGATAGGAAAGATTTGTTTGATTTCCAAAGCGGTTCTATTAACAAGAAAACCTTATGGGAACGCCGTGAATAAAAATATGTTCAGTTTGAATAAAAACTCTTTTAATTTATAAAGCAAAACTTTAATATACGAATATTAGTTATACAAGCAGTATTCTAGCTCTAGAGTAAAGAAAAATAGGGCCAAAAATTATAGTTTAATAATTTTAGGAACATAGCTTCAAATTTGTCTTCTTTATCAATATATTTCATTTGTTATGGATTACTAGTAAATAAATTAAAATAAAATGTTCTGGAACGTATTATCAACCTACCTTTTTAAACCTCTTAAAAACCTTTCCAATCATATACCAGACAATTTTAAACCAATTGATATCCGACAGTGAACGCATAATAGCATGGTTGCGAAGACGTGTTGTGGTGAGTGCCTTCTAACACTTGTTGCATTCGACGGATAATCATCTTGTTTTCAAGGACATTCTCGGTAAAGTAGCTTTTTTACAACTAACTACTCTTTAAGGCTATGAAGAAGAAAATACACCAACAAGATTTTATGTTCCTATGTTTAGTAAAGCTTGGTATAATCCTTACCAGGCTAAAACATACCTAAAAAGTAAATAGGGGTAAAATATAAATTCGACTTTGAAATAGTAAAATTATTCTTTTTACTAAATTTATTTAGTCAGCCGGCGCATGACTCCTTATTTTCTTGTTTCACAATATTTGTAAAATGTTTTCATAATGCCAAAATGCATTGAATTTGTTTACTATACTATTTACTTTATATGCGTCATCCATTTCATCAAACAGACTTTGTTAAAGAACATTATAATATATTCACAATAAACAGAACTTGTTATTTACATACTTCCAATGTAGCTGCGACCTGATGTTATGAATATTAAACCATTGAGAGGATAAATCTGTTATAAACCTCCGGGCTACAGTATAGAGGCGAGTTACACTCAGATTTACTGTCGCTCACATTTGATGCCATCCTTGAACTAGATTCATAATTTTGAGCATTCAATAGAAAATGTATTGCAAGTGCAAAGAGGACTTTTAACTTGAATATTTAACCTAATATTTCTAAAAGAATTACCACCCAACCTAAATATATCGTTGAAACATAATTCAATAAATACATTTATATTTCTATCCAATATAAATACATTGTTGATAGGTTGTTCATTTTAAATCTATAAAAGAGGATAAGGTTCATTCAGTGGTAATGGAAAACTTACTGCCGTTGTTACATAGTTTTGTTATTGCTGGGACCTGTTCTTGCTTGTGATTAGTTTAGCAATTAGTTTCCGTTAATTAATTGGTTATTGTAAGTTTAAATACTAAAAAACAAGTCAAGTATATGCATATTAGTGTTTTGAGACCGTTGGTAATAAGGAATCAGATGTGGAAACAACCTTTACAAGCATGTGGATATCGATTGCACTGTTGTCTTGCCATGTGCTGTATAAAGATCCACGGAAGATGGAACATTCAGATAACTCGGAGATATTTGTGGAGTTTTCTGTATTATAACTTTAATGCTATTTAGCTGCGAGTAATTAATTCCAGAATAAGTCAGTTCGAAATGCAGGAAAATAATAACTTCATGCGAACTCACAATAATTGTTATAAACTCTTTATTTTCCCGTGTAAATATTTGTCTATACATTCTTAATAGTTTAAAACTGTGTTTCCCATAAATACTTTAAACACTTCAAAACCACCATTAAGTACATTATAAAAATCTGGCAATAATCTTACATTTGCAGTAACTAACTAAAAACAAGGCATGCTTTTGTAAAGAAATTGTGATATTACCATAAGCGTTTAATTATGCCAGCTATACAGTTATGTTTTTATCAGATTAAACATTTTTGGGAGTTTTTTCCTCTAGTAAGTAAAGTTATTTAGGCAACTTTAGGTAATAATTATTCAAGTATTGACATTACTTTGATCCTAAATTAGGTCTAAAGATAAGTAAAAACATATGCTTCACGATACAAGATTTGAAAGTAAAATAAGGTTTTCATTATTAAAAATGTTTAGTAAAGTAAATTACATTTTTATTTAGCTAACTAGAAGAAGGCAACATCGTCGCCGAAACTAGTTTATTGTGTGTTTGTTTATTAAAAACTAAATTTTGGTGAGATTTTGAGTTCACTATTTTGACTTTTACCTTTTAGAAAGTAAATTACACTTTTCGAAAATTACTGCAAACATATATATAATCACCTTCCTCTGGGAATATATTGCATAAAACATTATTATACTAAAACTCGAGGGAAATTCTGATCCTTAGAAAGGACCTGCGTGACGCAGTTTTACGATAAGAAAGAAGATTAAGAATGGGGGATAAAGATAAATGGGTCATATGCTGAGGCAAATTGGATTACAAAAGAAAGCGAGTGAGAGGTAGCTCGGTTTTAATAAAGAATCCGTCTTTGAGAGACCTCTACTGCACGACCTGACCAAAGAATTGAATAGTTTTAAAACACATTTATTTATATTTTTTGTGATTTGTTAGATATCTAGTAAAATTTGAAAAATTGTTTTTTTTATCAGTTTTGAATTTATAAAGTCAAAATTACACCAGATGTTTATATAAAATCTTTAGTTCTAAATACAAGAAAGCAACGCTTATTTAATGATTGCGATTTAGTTAATTACATTGACCATATGCCATGCAATAATTGGCACTTAAGAGATTATTTGATATGGAAGGTGATTGGGTATTAGCTGTTGTTAAACTAGGATTAAAGTTCTACAGTTTGCTAAGTGATACTGCAGACTTCTGTTAAAACGCGAAGTTACCAAAACTTTTCTGCAATATTCAATACTACTTAGTATTCGCAACTGAAAAAATAAGGAATTAGCGATTAAAATATTTGATTTGTCTTAAGAAGCTTAGCTAAACGAGTTTAATGAGAAGGAATTGTATGTAAAATGATCCAAACTTGAATATTGTTTGGTTTGAAGGAATTGTTAAAACCCATTATCAATAGAACAGATCTACGAAAATAATTGAATAAAATAATCCATTTAAGCAATTTTTATTGAAATATTATAAGTAATAAATATAATAAAAATAGTTGAGAAATTATTTTTCATCATTCCTTTAAATTAAGAAGTCTATCTTGTAAAAGATTTAATTGAATGAAAAATATGTTTAATTGATTAATTGGAACTAATTCGCAACTAGAAGCCTATTCTGATTAGTTGTCTAGCCTGTAATTGCTCAGACCACTAATGCTATTTGTCAGTTTCATCCGAATTGTTTTGTTTTGTCTAATTTTTCTATTGTTTAATCGTCATTACATGTGTTGCTTTCTACAGTGCCTTTATCATGTACATACTAAGTGAGTCAATATAACCTAACCAAACGCTCTAGCTTGTTAAATGCAGCTATAAAAATACTATATATACTAAACGAATTAGGTAGCTAACATGAATCCGTCTACTAATACTAATTACATAAACATCATATATAACTTTGATTTATTTAGAGAAACTATAACTCAATCGATAGCTGAATGTTAAACTATGTTCATCGACAGAGGTTTAGGGCCTTGGCTGCTATTTATTTATAAAACAAATTTTCTTGAAATAATGCAAAGAGAATAAGGACAGCGGCTTTTTGTAATCGTCCTTTAGGGACCTAGGAAGGATAATTCCAGGATATAACCAGGAAGGACATGGGTAGAGATAATGTATCATAATGTTTCTGTCTGTTGTGCTCTGTGTAGTTGTAAACGTTCGAAAATACTAAACAGTTTTCCCTTTAAAATGAAAGGACGTTTTCCTTTCCCCTGTGTAAAATGTAGTGACATAATGTGACATACGTGTAAACAAGTACAATTGTAAATAAACTACATTTCTAAATATCTACGCTTCTACTTCCAGTGAGTATTTATACAACTCAAGGGATGAGGTCTGTATAATCAATCTTTAGGTGGTTTATTAAAACCAAACCAAACATATTCAATTTAATATTAATCAACATATTTAATCAACTAATTTTAGAAAACAAACGAAAATCGGTTTCACTATTGCAATTTTGTTTTCTTTAATAAAATACTTCAAAATTGGTGAAGACAAGAAACTTTACCCCATTATTTAGGCTTCTGGCTTTAGAATAATTTGTCATATTTTCACAAGAAATTTAATATAGTTATTACTATATTTATTCAAGTGTTTTTCAAATCGGTTTTTAAAATTAATAAAATCGTTGCAATTCATATTCCTCATTGTCCTTGCCAAGACATTTCTGTTTTCAACGTCTAACAATATAAGAGCTTAGTACAATGAATACGTCAGATGTCAGCGACAGTTAATCTGATTGTAACCTGCATGTTTTCTTTGTTGATGTTAGTTCAAGGGTATTTCATTCAAATACCTAAGCTCTGGTGCACTCGCTCTTTTACGCTTCAGCAATGTAAGAAAATACAATAAGAGGACCAACCATTAGTAATTATATTCGGTAAAATAAAGTTATGCGAGAAGTGTAGGGAGTGTCTATATTATGCAACATATATTCCGCAACACTGAGCTGACACCCTGTTTCAAGCACTGACCTATATGAGTAGCAATAACAGTATTTTAGTAAAATTGTTTAAAATTTTTATTGCATGATGAACTATTTTCTTCTATCCATTTAATAAAATCAAAATTCTCTAGCAAACATACTAATTTAAATAATGGAAAACGTATGTAACGTATTGGATAATCGGTATAATTCTTAATGATTTATGATATTAAATATTACAGTAGTTTTGTTATACAATTAGTTACTTGACCTGCAATGTCAAGAGTTTAATCGAATATAAGAATGATGTGTCCAATAAATAATTTAAACAACAGATATTACTTTAAATAAATAAAATTTTACTGCACAAAAAGAGAAATATGATATGCAAAACAAAATTACATTTGAAATTTTACGCTACTTTATGTTTTTAAATTGTTTTATATACTTAATTTATAAGAACTTTATATGGTTAAAACAAATCTATGGCATGGCACATCACATCCATTTGAGATTGTTTTACGTTATTTAAAATACATTTCAATTTGTCTATTTGACATTAAAATTTTGTTATGCATTACACAAATGAATTTACACATCCTATATTTTAAAAATGAAAACTAGCATTGTTATTCCGTGACAGGTTAAAGTTTAAAAGTTAAATTTTCCTTTTTTATCACTTTATTTCTTAAAATTATGACTTAGCTGTGTTGTAATAGAAGGTGTAGAAAAACATGGTTCCTGGTCAGATCTCACCATTCTGCATGTTGTATTGGCGTTGCTCGGGATTTGGAATCTCGCCCGGTGTTGTATCTTAACTTAGCAACATTTTTTCTAACAAAAAAATAAAATAAATAAATTTTAAATAAACTTTTACATATTTTACATTTTAAAATTATATCTCGTTTTGTTTTCTGAAACTGTTTTAATATGTAACATTACGTAAAAATAATGTTATAAGTATGCAAGTACAAAGTGGAAATTTAAATTTATATTTCTGAGTTTTTAAACATCTAACCGCGCGTTGGGGCTCTTCCTTAGAGGCATAACAGCTACAAGGAGAAGCTGACCATGTGCGGCCATGAGGGTTATGTTGGGTTTTCCATCCTTGAGTCTTCAAATTAGGATGGTGGCAATGAAAACTGCATACCGGCTAAGTTGTACCGGGCTGTGGAAGACAAGTAGCAAACGTCATAAACAGCTATTTGGGGATTCACTGAAGGAGCTCTGGATAGAACCTCAGGATAAGATACTGTCTCTTGAAAGGGAAAAAGGAAACTACAAAATCCATATTCCAGCAAAAGAGGCATGGGCGGAGTATAGACCCAGACATGGTGAAATCTGGTTCACCGATGGGTCCAAGATGAAGGAAGGAGTGGGAGCAGGATTTAGTGGACCGAGACACCAAGACATATTTTGTCATCGCCTGGAGGACTACAACTCTATCTTCCAGGGGGAGGTGTTCGCGATCAAACTATGTGCTGAGGAAATAATAGGGTCTGGCAGGAGAGGCAAGACCATCTGGATTTGCTCGGACAGTCAGGCAGCTCTGAAGGCTTTAGGTAAGGCTAGTACCAGCTCTAGGCTGGTGGCTGAGACAATCTAGACTGGTGGCTGAGGCTTCTCTAGCAGAGCTGAGTAGGTATAATTCACTCAACCTAACCTGGATTCCAGGACATTCTGGCTGGATAGGGAATGAGAGAGCAGACGCCTTAGCAAAACAAGGGTGTATAACTCAAGGACCGTTGCTGAGGGCAGTGGGCATGCCGCCTCAGGAAGGGCGCAAGAGGATCACGGCATATATAGACAGGTTGTGCAGGGAAGAATGGAATACAATCTTGGGGTGTAACAAATCCAAGGTACTATGGGTTACTCAGGAGATTTGTGGGGCAAAGAACTACTCTCCTTAAGTAGACATTAACTCAGAGCTACTGTAGAGCTGGTCACAGGCCATGGGAATCTGAGGGGGTTCCAATACAAAATTGGAAAATCTAGGTCCCCTGTGTGCAAGAGATGAGACGAGGACCAAGAGGAAAGCCCAATCCACGTACTCTGTGAGTGTCCTGCTTTGGGAGCTGCAAGGAGAAAGTTGCAAGAAGATTTAGCATCAGGTGGGTACTTGGTTTCTGCAAAGAGGTAGGTATCCACAAAGCTAGTCCTGTGTAGGGATGGGAAAGGAGTACAAAGGCTGCATCTAAGTGCTCTACACCGATAAGGTCCCTCCGAGTTTTAGTAATAATAATAATAAACATCTAACCTATATACCTCATTAAAATTGATTTGAATAAATGAATTTATTTTTCTATTACCTACAATATTAATTATTTAATATTAGGTTTTTTAATACACAACTATGTAACAGGATAAAGATACCAGAACGCATATTACCATTGTTATATCGTATATATCTTTAATCGGTTTTAGAGACCGTTGGTAAAAATTAATCAGACCTGTGAACAAATTACACAAACATATAAGCATTGATTACATAATCGTCTTGCCAAGTGTAGTATAGAGATCCACAGAAAATGTAAGGCTCATTTAAGTGAAAGATGTGTTTTGGAATTTTGTTATTTCTAACTTTAGTTTTGTTCACATACGGCTAAACATATCTAGACTAAGTGAATTAGATTCATAAGATATTTACAAAATAACTTCCGCGAACTCACAATTACAAACACTTTATTTTCATATTCGTTTCGATTACCTATGTCGTCATCAGGGATAGTACTACACAACTACCACTAAACATGTAAAGCCTTGCATATCTTATTTATAAACATGGAAGGAATCCGGATCTGGATACAATATTGTTAACTTATTTTTAAGTATACCTGAGGCGTGGTTGTAAATTTTCTACTTCCACATCCGGTTCTACTCCTTGTGCATACGATCTGGATTGGTCTTACGTCTTTAATTGCAAATAAGATTGTGTAGTAGTATCACTAATGATGATGACAAAAGCCGGTGAAACCCATATAAAAATAAAGTGTTTATAATGTCAATTCGTATTTTGTTATTTATCTATCACCTCAACTGACAAGCCAACTAAAATATTATTTACCGATGTGTTACAGGTAGCAAAATGATAGTAATATAATATCATAGGTAATATTACAGGTATCAAAATGTTTTTTTTTACAATTTATTATTTTTTTTACGTCTTGAAAATGTTCTTTTATTCAAACTTTCTCAGTTCCACTGATCACATACGAACCTATGAAAATGTTCACTTACGATATTACACTGTAAAATGTTCAATGGATTATTCTTTAAAAATATTCACACCTTGCTAACAAGATCAGGTTACAGGATTATGAAGGAATACAGGATTTATTTTATTTGTTTTATTTTGTTTATTTATATTATTCGTTTTATTCTTCATTCACTTTTCAAATGACATTTTAGTTAGGCATTAACAACCATGATAGGGTTTTCGCCTAAAAAAAAAACACTATTCAGTTTATTTATATTCACTATGACCCCATTAGTAACTATATGGTAATGCCTATTTATCATTAGAGTTTCAGGGCATCCACTCCTATAAATTTTTAAATACAGGTATTGTAGAAATAATGAAAACGTTATTGAGGACAGGAGCCGACGGTATTTGTCGTAGAGGGGATTTTTATCTACTCAGTGAGTATATATATATATATATATATATATATATATATATATATATATAATGTTAATTTGTGACCGTTTTTCTGTTTGTAGTGTTCTATGCAACGTTGGCTAATTACTTGGAATAATTCACTGTGCTTTATTATTAGTAAATAATACAAACAACAAACCTCTAACTACAATTATATTTATTCTAGTCTTATCTATATTTTGTTTACAAATTGACCATCCTTAGAGAAATATATGAGTGTCTATTGTCATGTTTCTGAAGATTGTACTTTTGTAACCGAAATGTACATAAGACTGTCGTTAAAGGGGATGCAGTGTGTATTATGTTTGTATAGATTCGATTACTAATTAACAGTTTTTCCTCTACAATGTAGGGGAATTTTCCATCCCCTTTTTTAAAATTTAGTGACTGTATGTGATACACATGTAAAAAAATACAATTGTAAATAAAGTACTTTTTACATAAAGCACGAACTCGCCCTTTCTAAAATAATTAATTACGCAAATATCATTAGTTTGAATATCTACCCTTCTATTCCGGGCGAGTATTTATAAAACACAAGGGAAGAGGTTTGTATAATCAATCTTTAGAAGGCAGTGGAGTGATTCGTTCACCAGTCGGATTCCCCTTCATTAAAGACGCAATGGGGATCGTCAAAGTTACATTCTTCAGTAGTAATGTATATTTCATTATTTGCAATATTTTCAATTAAAAATTAATCAACTGCTTTTAGAAAGTAAAGGAACAATATTTCACTAACGCCGTTTTGTTTTCTGAAATTAAATACTTCAAGATTAGTGAAAACAAGAAACTCTGCCAGTATTCTTTAGGCTTCTAGCTTTGAAATTATTTGCCATATTTGGCAACAAATATATTAAAAATATGTTTATATTTATTTTATTTTATTTTATATCAATTTTTAAGACTCGTAGAGTTAGTAAATTTAATATTTCTGGTTGTTCTCGCCAAGACAATTCATTTTTCAACGTCTAAGAATATAAGAGCTTAGTACAATGAATACGTCAGATGTTAGCGACAGTTAATCTGATTGTAACCTGCATGTTTACTTTGTTGATGTTAGTTCAGAGATATATCTTTCAAACGTGTATAGTATTATTAGCCCTCGCTTCATATTTATTTTTAAATATGAAAATAAAAATTCCGTTTAGTATAACAATAATATATTTGGTCAAAAACAATATTTTAAATCATGATACCTAAGCCCTATTACATACGCTCTTTTACGGCTTGAGTAATGTAAGGAAAGAGAGTGAGATGAACGAGCAAATATATTAGATAAAATAAAATATTGCGAGATGTGTAGCGAGTGTATAGGTTATGCTAATATTTCTAGTCTAGAGGGTGCCAACATATATTTCGCTTTATGTTACAACTAGTTATTACAACTAATTATCTTACATTGTAGTTCAAACATTTACTTTAATGAGAAGCAATAACAGCGTTTTAGTGAAATTGTTTTATATTTTTTTCCATGATGAGTTGTTTATCACTTATTTTCTATCCACTAATTATGTTCAAAATACTCGAAAAAAATATACTAATTTAAATAACGTAAGCTATAGCATTATGTTACTGCAATTAAATTTAAGAAAGTAAGAACCCAAATGAGATGTCAACCAACAGGTAAACGTCTACTTGTATGCCTCTAATCTACTAATCTACCACTACCTATGTGCTATAATCTTGCTATAAACCCAATTGTAATATCTACTTACTTTTGTTACTGACCTTACTCGTGCCTACTCGTGATCTTACGAGGATTTGACTTTACCTTGTTCTTAATTCCAGAGGATCATTATTTTCTTTGTCCTTCCTTTCCTGTTTGGGAGTGCAATGACAATATGGATCAGTTAGAGAGTAAGTCGATTACACACCCTCAACCCTATCTACGTTACCTATCTCCATAAACGTATGGGGTGGACATATTCATTGTATGGAACAGTAAAATTTATATTTCATTATTTATAATAATTTTGTAACGGATATTTAAAACAAATACCTTATAAATGTTCTAAAAAAACGTTATTTAGTGATTAAATTTACCTGTATATTTTTTTAAATATAAATTATAAATCAAAGACATATGAACTTTTTTAATAATACGAGTTTTATATTTCCATGCTCTACTATCTGTACCTATGTATATACTTTTTATCTATTTTAATATTTGGCTTTTACAAGGGTTGTGTTTATTACATTTATAAAGTGCTAACATTGGAAATAGTTCTCTCGGGGGAGCCTGTAACCCCTAGAGAGCGCGTCCCCAGGTGGTGGATAGGGGAATGCCTTCAATGGTTTACCATTGGGTGGTAGGAGTGAAATAAAATAGCTCCCGCGGACCAACAGGTAGAAGTCCAACCTCTCGAGGCAATGGCACTCAACATGACTAGTGCAATGAACATATGTGATATTAATGCTACCGCGTTCGGGGCAGCCGACGCGCCGTGCCCTGCAGTCCGGGGGCACGCCGACAAATATGCTACGAGGACAGCGACTCTTAAAGAAGCCAATGCTATCACGTCTGAAACAGCTGACGCATTGTGTCCTGCAACTTTAAACATCTTACAGCTGAACGTTAACGGCACACAGAGAAAAATGGACTTACTCTCATGCCTACTTCACGAAAATAATATCCACATAGCCTGCCTACAAGAGACTAAACTAAATGCAAATCTAAGCCTCACGATCAAAGGCTACACGGTTATTAGGAAAGACAGAACAACAAATCTCGGAGGGGGTCTTGCCTTCCTTATGAAAACTCCTATTGTCAAGTATGAAGAATTCTCACCAGCTCACAATCTACCTAATGACTCCAATACTGAAGCTTCTCCTACCCAAATGCACAATAACAATTGTCAACGTATACCATCCTGACAATTCTGTACTTGACTCGGTCTTCATTAAACACCTCCTCCCCTCCTCTTCTGACATCAAACTACTTCTTGGCGATTTCAATGCTAAAAGCCCCTCATGGGGATGCCCCCAACTTGACAGCAAGGGAGAAGATGCTGAGGACCTACTACTGGACTTAGATCTCTCAACTTTAAACACAGGAGAAAACACCTACCTATCAAAAACAAATGACACGACTTCCCCCTCGATATTACAGCAATTGACTTCTCACACCTCGACCTTGCTGAGTGGAAAGTTGTTAAAACCGGCATCACTGATCACTACCCAGTTACCACTTCCCTCAACCTTGATGTCGATTCTGAACCCCAAAACAACAAATCGTGGAACATTTGCAAAGCTAATTGGGATAACTTCACAGAAACCCTTGAAACTCATTGCAAACAAATACAGCCACCCAAAATTGGGACAATCTCGTTCAAATTTTCACTTGTGGTATACAGAAAGCAGCAAAGCTCTCCATACCAAGGGGAAAGAGAAAGAACAATTGGGTGCCCTATTGGAAGGATCGTAATATTGACACCTTGATTCACGAAAGAGATACAGCCTGTAATGAACTCGAGAAGAACAACAACGTTGTAAATAGAAAAAAGCTATTAGACATCTGTAAAAAGGTTGAAGAGGAAATTTCCACCTGCAAACGCGACAAATGGGCAGATCTCTGCAACAGGCTAGATCCTAGGAAAGACCATAAACACTGGAAGGTGATCAAATCCCTTGATACAGGCAGCATTCTACAAAATAATGGCCCCACCTCTAATATTATCACAGACAATGGTAAACCGTCCAAAACTGACAAAGACGCAGCCAACATGCTGGCCACACACTACGAGAAATCAAGCAGACTGAGCTTCCAAAACGAAGACAGAAAACAAAGGAGAAACTACAAGCAAGCCATACAAAAAAGCAAACGTTTTGAGCAAAAAGACATCTTCACTGATGAGCTCACTTTGAAAGAACTCGAGTGCGCAATCAGTAACCTCGACCCCAAAAAGTCTCCAGGTATAGATCTTATCTTCGGCCAAATGGTTAAATACTTTGGAGCGTCTGCCAAGCTTACACTTCTCCAAATCTTCAACTTATCTTAGAAATCAGGCAAACTGCCCATTATATGGAAGAAGTCTGTTGTTATACCGATTTTGAAACCAGGCAAGGAAGCCACCAGCTGTAAGAATTACCGGCCTATCTCCTTAACCAGCATCCTGTGCAAACTAATGGAAAGAATCATCAACACAAGAATCATGAACTGGCTAATCGATCGTAATATTTTACACTTCTACCAAACAGCATTTAGAGCCGGGCACAGTACAGTAGACCAACGTTTTTACATGGTTCAGTCCATCATCGATGGACTTCAAGAAAAACCCCACAAAAAGACTACCGCTGTCTTCCTTGATCTCTCTGCAGCGTTTGACAGAGTCTGGAGGCAAAAACTCATTGTTATTTTACACAGTGTTGGCATCAATGGCAACTCATTGCTCTGGATAAACGATTTCCTCAGACATAGAAAATTTGTTGTGAGAGTTATTGGAAAGTAGTCCCACAGGGATCGGTCCTCAGCCCTCTGCTCTTCCTCATGTATATGAACACCATCCATGAGCACATGTGCAATGAAGCTAAAATTGCCTGCTATGCAGACGACATCGCTATCTGGCATACACACTCTGATATCTCAGTCTCTGAACAAGCCTTACCAACCTGCTTGGCATCGAAACCTGGACTAAAGACCTTAAGATCCTTATTAACCCTGATATATCCAAATCTTGTGTTTTCTCAGCAGACAGAAGGAACAGGCAGACTCACCATCCTAACATTAGGCTCCACAATACTACCGTCAAACAAGTCACGTACCCCAGGTACCTTGGTCTCACACTGGATGCGGAACTGAGATTTACTAAGCACACTGAAACAGTTTCAAATAGAGCTCTGAAAAAACTCAGCATCCTAAGCAGACTTTGTGGTTCAAACTGGGGTTCCAAACCAAAGACACTCCTAAATACTTACACAACACTCATCAGACAAATCCTTGAATATGCAGCACCAATCTGGGCTCCAGCATCTTTATCCTCGAAATTCGACTCCGTCCAGTCTCTAAAGCCATCATTGGAGCCGTAACATCTACAAATAATTTGAAAGCTGAAACTGAATGTGGCCTAACCCCATTGGAAAATCGGAGAAAGTTCGCTACAGTGAAATTCACAAACAAAATCAGGAGCAATCACGTACAACATGTCTCAAAAGTCACCTTTCGGAACTGGTCGGAAAAAACCAGGCTAAAAAGATCTTCTACTCTCCAGTACGACAAAAACATCAAACAGGACATCAACCAACAGTACACGAGCCTTGACATCTTTCAAGAACCCAGGTTCCCGGTAAAAGCAAAATCGCCTCCAACTTCACAAGCGAACTCATCGCAATCAAAGAAGCTCTGAGTATTTACCTCACTTGGACAACACTCAACCCCTCTGATGGCATAGTAATCTTCACGGACTGCAGATCTGCTCTTCAGGCCCTCCAAAAAGGAAATACAAACCTCGCCCAAAAGATCAATACCCTCCTGTTCTTAATTGAGGAAAAGAAGAAGCTTTGTACGCTTCAATGGATCCCGGCACACCTCGACATCAAAAGGAACGAAGAGGCCGATTCTCTGGCCAAGGAAACGAGGACCATTGAACCAGCCCCCGTGGTTACAACATCTTCCGACGTAAATGCCGTTGCAAAACAGAAGCTCTGCCATAACAATTAAAGAAAATCATCAGTTCCCGAGCTTAACTTCGACAGGGAAATAACAAAAACAATTGCCAGACTGAGGACAATGCACCTCAAAGACATGAAAATCTTGCCTGATGGATCAAGAACATACCCTGAATGTAGGCACTGCCCAGGGATACAGCTTGATCCCGATCATCTCTTCAACTGCCCGTCCATCATTGCAGCACTATTTAAAATTGAGTTAAACTGTTCTAGGGAGACCCTTTATACGAACAAAGCTGCGGATGTGGCTAGTGCAGTGCTTCACGCCTTTGGACCCGTGTAACCGTGCTCTCTTTACCTTTCTCTGAACACTTTTTTTCTTTTTTTTTATTGTTTTTATTGCACTTGTCACACGACAACAACAACAACATTGGAAATAGTTACTATTATGGTTATACTTGATATTTTATTGTTTATCTTAACTTTTGGATACATCTGAAATGGTAAATAATCTCAAACCCCAACTTGGGGAGACCTGTATCTAAAGAGATAATAAATATAATGTGTCTGCAGTTTCTACGTTTTAAATAAAACAAGTAAGCTTATCACAATACATTTAAAATAAATAGATAGCCTAAGCGTAAAATACAAACAAAAATATATTTTTAACAATGAAATCTATTTTAAATATAGAGTAACACTTCAAACTTATATTAATGTTAATATAGGTTTACGTTCTTATAATTAATAAAAAATTAAAACTTTTTTCTCCATTCGTTTAAACAGTTTTCAATTATCTCAATAACAATTACTACCACAATGTCGTCTGCAACACATTATAACTTGTAATGTGTTATAAGTATTTCATTTAACCCAAGGTTTATAAATAACTTTAGTCAGATATTACATTGAATTGATTCTGTTTTTTATCTTTGAATTTTTCCACTTTCCATCAATTTAATGCCACGCAATATATCACTCTCTCCACCGCTTGATACATTAGTGTCTGTATCAGCTGTTGCCTAAGGTTTATCATGTCCTTCTGTTGGGTAATACATCACCTGACAAAGTTGTTACTTGGTGTTTGTTGTACATCTATCTGTAATTACTTTTATCCTTTCTTCATTTTCCGTGTATGATCATGTTATTAAAACATCGGAATTCGGAGAGACCTACGAATAAATCTCCTGGGTTATGAACAATAAACGGATGAAAGTTTGAGAAGGGCTGGAATAGCTTTTCTTTAGATCAAATACAAGTTTGATAAAATCGTAAATGGTTTCAGTTATTTGATTTCCCTAAGAATAGCTCTCACATTAATGGTGACCTGGCCACTTTTTAAATGTCTAAAGCAACAGGCTTAGCACCGTAACCATATTGGTAATAACAAAATGCTTTTGACTTAATCAATAATGGGGGGGGACATTTTCCCTTCTATTCTATGTAATGTGAATAATATAATCATTCAACCACGGACAGTCTGTAACACTAATTATTATAGATTAAAGAGTTTATCTACAGATATATTCTGGTATCTCAAGATCTATACCTTTAATAATATATCTGGTTACACGTAAGACTATCTTTACGTGGTTATACGGAATAATTTACGTGCTATCTCACTGGGCTTACAATTTCGTTATATTACTTCTTACGTGTTTACCTATTTACGTTACGTTCCTTATCAGGTTACGTTTAGAAATTTCTAGCATAACTAAAATATGTTACTGGCAGAGGAACAGTATATTATAACTACCTATTTAGTTATAATCTTTTAATTTTATTTTTAAGAACAAGACAAGTATATATTACTTTTTTAAATAATGCCTTAGGATATAGAAATACGATAGAAATTTGTAAAGGTTAAAAACTGATTAATAATAAATATATATTTATATTTTTATGAAGTTTAGTATACTATTAACACCAGATATACTAGTTTATTTATCTATCGTTATTGTTCATCTCTTATAGATAACAATCAAAGTGTTTAAAATATTATACATCAGTAATTATAGTGCTATATGACCAGCATTACACAGATTATTTATTAATCTCCCCTACATGATTGTGTGAAGTGTGACGCATGAAGCACGTTGCTACGTAGATGGTTCGTAAGGTAAAGCTTGTCGGGTGTTGTGCAGAGCTTGTGTGGAAGTTTTTATTGCGGCCAATGTTACTGGGAGGCGCGGTGTCGAATGGCCGAAAAGCCAAGGACGGGCGTTGGCTAAAGTAAAGTAAAGTAAAGTTGTGGCGAATGTTATTGGATTATTTAGCTTTTTTTCCGAAATCATTTCAAGTCACGTCATTACGTCATCAGAACCAAACCCTGGGTAACACCTAAAACGAAATATATTCCCATCCACAGTTTAATTTACGTTTTAGCTATTTAGGGTGCGTCTACTATTACCTACTTAGAATTGTAAGAGGGCCTATAATATTGCTCTCAGATAATAGCATCTATTATTTTTATCTCATTTATTACGACATACTATAAATGTCAGTCAATTCGTATAGCCTAAATATTCTAGTAACGCGATGTCGCATCCATTAAACCACAAGTAAAACAATGCGGCTTCTCACATTTTCAGATATTATATATTAACAATGCACAGGTCAGTAATAAAAATTCTACGAAATAATATTTATCACGAAATATTTATTGTGTTAGGAAAAAAGAGTGAAATGTAGTTTAGTTTCATAGTTAAAAACACTATCGATTTTTTTAAAAATGAAATAGACAGTATTTGTATTATTACCTAAAAAGATGAAAAAAGAGTTTTGAATATAGATTGTATTCAGTATGGTTGTTTGAATTTTGGGAGAATTATTAGATAAATTTTAGTGTGTAACATAGCCAAAGTACAATCCAATACTGCAGTTCCCAGGTGCAGACGTGTTTGCAGTATTAAGTTGTAGAATGGTATCAAACAACCACACCATTCTAGGTCAAATGCTAAGGTGAGACTGATATAAAAGAGATGAAGAAAATATGTGACTTTGGTTTCATGGATGTAAAATAATATGGAGTCGCCTGACAAGATCCCACACCTGAAGTAGATTTACTCACAACCTCGGTGCACACAAGGTCTACCCGATTCTCTAGAGTAGAAGCCTTAGAATATTTTTTATCCTGTTAAAATCCCCAAATCCTATTTGTGCAAATGACCTGGAAATTACGTAAGATACGCCCAAAACTATGTATTTAGCATGTTCAAATTTTTCCTAAATGAATACAATCTCTCTCTCTCTCTCTCTCTCTCTCTATATATATATATATATATATATATATATATATATATATATATATATATATATGTATATATTCATATTAAATATTACAATTTTAGTATATTGAAATAACAAATTTGTTGTAATTCATTTCGGTTCCAGAACCCCAAATCATTAAGCCTAATAGTTGGTTAAGTATAATTATGCTAGCAAATTTCAATCAAATAAAAATACTACTTGTGTAAAATATTACCTTATTATACCTATTCAGACAGAAAATGTATAAAACACAAGAATTGCTGAAAAAATCAATTGTTACTATAGTCTGTCTTATTAGTTATGAGAGATGAGCTCATGTAAAACCTGTGTAATATAGGTTCTAAATAAACTAACAGAAAATCGTCAATATTCCAGAGTTTGTGTTTATAAGGAATTGATATGTTAAATGTTTAAGCTTATAAATTATATTCAATAAAACAATTTTAACTAATGGTGTAGGAATATTTGTTAAATAATTTTACGAGATTGAAAAACCTGAAAATAAGCATAAAAGTATAGAACACAACAATTCATTGTATCAAGCAGACAAACCTAATATCCGATTGCCTATAAATATTTTGCCACAAATATTTTTAAAATACATTATAACAGTTATTTAAAAACGTTTTAAGCATAAATCTGTATTTATGCTTGTTCCTTATACTTGTTACTAGTGCCTATAATACTGCCCTCTGATAATAGGATTTATTATGTTTATTTCAGTTATAGGGCCTATTATATTGTTTTACTCAATTCGGATACCGTAAATGTTCCAAAAACGTGCGCCGCATCCATTAAACCACAAGCAAAACAATGCGGCTTGCCTCATTTTCGGATATTATATATTAACAATGCAAAATTTAATAATAACAATTGAGCGGTTAAATATTTATCAGGAAATATTTGTTGTATTAGGAACCAAGGGTATGGGTATAATTACAAAATGTATTTTAGTTCATTATGTTATTGCCTGAGAAGATTAGAAAAGGGGTTTTGAATATAGATTGTATTAAGTATGATTGTTTGCATGTAATGTTGAGAGGATTATTAAATCGAACGTACAGGGTCACGTACGTAAAATACAGTCTGATACAGCAGTTTCCAGGTTCAGACATGTTAGCAGAATAGTGTTGTAGAGTGGGATCGAATAATCACACTCTTCTACGACAGATCATAAGGTAAGATTGTTGAGTTGGTTATAAACAGAATGATGAGAATATATGATTTTCACTTGGTTCTGTGAATAAGAGGTAATACGAAAACGCCTGAATACGCTCGCACGCTTGAAGTATATTTACTCTCAATCTCGTTGAATAGAATGTCTAGCCACTGCTCGGATTTAATATATCACAACTCGTCACGATTCATAATGTTGAGGAATCAAATGGAAACAATCAGATACACGAAATTTTAAATAAACGCCGAAGAATAAAATTTTATGGTTTCAAAGCTTGAGTATATCTTGTACAATATTTTAAGGACTTTTTATATTAATAAATATTAAAAATGTTTCGATCAAATCACAGATATATTCAATACTCATAGTTCATTACCTAAGATTTGAAAGTTTCCCCTTCAGGGGTCACTTATTAAAAACATTACAATATTCAAAAAAAAACACAATAAAATTTCACAAACAATATACTTGCAGTGTACATGTTGTACATCTTGAGGTTTATTAAACAACTATATTTGTTTATATCATTTAGAGAAATAATCACTACTAACTGACAATTTTCAGCAGACCCATTTTGCACTTGATCAGTGGATTGCTTCAGAGAATTCAACAGATCTAGTGATACGCGCGAAGTATTTGATGAAAGATTTCATTTAGTAAATACATTTTTTTCTGACTAAGTGTTGTCAACAAAGATAATTAATAGTAATCACAAAAAGAAAACGCCCTATAGGCCTTATTGCAACTATTTTTAAAACGTCATTCCTTGTGTGAGGACTTCCAGATAAACTTTAACCAACCCGCTACAGACGCACAAATTTATAGAGATTAACCGCTCTTTAATCATGATATTACTGACCTTGTTAGTTCAACTTAGAAGTTTCTCTACAAGTAATAACATTTCAATAATAGTTGCAACATTAGCTGTAAGGTAAACAAATGTCTTTTTAAAAGATAATTGTCAATGAATAATTATCCTGTTATGGTATTTTTTACAGTAATTTGTTTTAGTAAATACCCCTGGCATTTGTCCTTGCTTTGTTGGGGAAACGTTTATTATTGAGTTTCCAATGTAATTCAACAATAACGTATTCAATTGAATTGATTTGTTTTATTTTTATTAAAGAATTTAAAAGTATTGTCCTCTAAATAAACAAGAGCTCCTTCTTTATAAAACAAACGTTGACTGCATTAGACTTACGAAACAAACTATAATAATATTGAATTTTGAATCCGATTATCTCAAATATATTTAACCCACGATTCGGCCGAAAATTATGGTAATTCAGTGGAAGTCGAAAAGCGTTGGGGTGAAATCAAACAGCTGCATTGGCAGACAAACTTTAACAATTACTAACTTTGCCCCACGAAATTAATGAAATTGACTTGAAAACTTTGTTGACGGTTTTCAGTCTTTTCCTATACCTGTTGAATCAAATTAATTTAAATAATTCTGCTATAAAGTTCGGTTCTAAACAAGTTCCTCCTTGCTTGTACAGAGCACGCCGGCTGGTTAAACTTCGATTCCTGCTATATTTAAGTTATTTGTATAATCTTATCCATCTTAGTTTGAATATTCTAGTATTTGTTAAACTTTGATCAATTAATATGATTTTATTAACCTTTAACGGACACACTGGGGTCTAGAGGACCCCACAGGAATTATTTTTTAAATATTTTCTGTTAATGTGGGTGTTTAAGAATTTTGATCCCCCTCTAAATTATTCTGGTACTACTGGCCAGTCATACACCACATTACTTTCACAAGTTGACAACTGACCTTGGAGATATTGAGTTGTTTTCACCGTTTGGGGTCCAGCTAACCCCTGTGTGTCTGTTGCGGTTGTGTTTTTTCCCTTCTAAGACAGTTGCAGTGCTGAAATAAACCATTTGTACTGTTGTGAATTCTCTATAATGAATCAATTCAATCAAGAACGTTTTTTATTACACTTTTCTCGATCTGCTATATTTTCAGCTATTATTATGTTTATAAAATACTAAATTAGGTTTAGTTAATTTTACCACGCCAATAATTTACTTGTAGGCGGTACGAAGATCGCCGGGTCAGCTGGTAAATAATACAATTAACAAAACCATTTTTTTCTAACTTTAACTTGGCACCTCCCTATAACTTTGTTATTTTAGTAAACATACACAAACAAAACTGTAATCAAATTTATATTAATGATTACATTACATATAATTATTTAAATAATGATTTCTATAATGTATAAATTTCAAGAGATATCATCAAGACATAGAGCTATATAAATTAATGGAAAACATGTTTAGTGCCCCTACATAATGAAATTTGTGCACAATCTCAACTTATAAAATATGTCTAATGTTTTAACAAAATAATAATCCAATTTCTTAAAATTAAAGAATAAAAATATGGTACAACTCACAAATATAAATTTTTTTATTTCATACGCGTTTCAACGACTAATTTGTCGTCATCCTCAGTGAAGATACACAAATCAAATTAACTAAAAAAATATATATATTAAACATAACCTGTTTAAGCTATTTATATTTTCAGCTATTATTATGATTATAAAATACTAAATTAAGTTTAGTTAATGTTACCACGCCAATAATTTACTTGTAGGCGGTACGAAGGTCGCCGGGTCAGCTAGTAAATAACTTTAGAGATAGGTTATGTTTAATATATATATTTTTTTAGTTAATTTGATTTGTGTATCTTCACTGAGGATGACGACAAATTAGTAGTTGAAACGCGTATGAAATAAAAAATTTTATATTTGTGAGTTGTACCATATTTTTATTCTTTAATTATAACTTTCACTCACAAGCCAGCTCGAATATTATTTACAATTTCTTAGGTTTTCCCTGTAAACTGTTTCTTTACCTTGATATTTATACTAATTTATCATGGAATTATAGGATTTATTAACAATTTAAGACGCTACATGAATTAAATATTTTAACTCGTTTTGTATGTTTATTTCTTTTCTAAATTTCATTGTTTTAAATTTATGAAAGTACAATAATATTTACAAAAAAATAATTTACTAATTCTATTAAGACGCTCGTTGCAGGGTTTTGGCATTCGTGCTTCTCTGCATGTAATGATTTTGCAAATATAATACTTTTATTTAAACGTTTAATTTACTTTGTTTATCAATAAACAATGTGATGGAACTGCTATGGGTAACAGTTTGTCTCCTTTCATTGCTGAGCTTTTTATGAGCAGATTTGAAGAAAACTTAAAGAATAGTATTACTTATTTTCCTAGGATTTGGTTAAGATATGTTGACGATGTTTTTGCGATCTTTGATAGCAGTAAATGTAATGTTGATGTTTTTGTAAACCAACTTAATAGTATACATAGTTCCATTAAGTTTACTTATGAATTAGAAACTAATAATCGTTTACCATCTTTAGATATTCTGTGTATTAAAAATCATGAAAAAATTGAATTTGATATTTACAGGAAACCTACTAACAATAACAGATTTATTTTAAATAGTTCCAACCATTGTTATACACATAAAATAGCAGCATTTAACAGTTTGGTTAACAGAGCTATCAATGTACCACTTAATCCTAGACGATTTTATAAGGAAATTAATTATATCAAAGGAGTGGCTAGATATAACGATTTTGATACCAAAATTATAGATAATATTGTTAGAAAACAAAGATTAAAATATGTTTTGAACACAACTACCACTCTTCAAAAAGAAGTTAAACAATGTAATTTTATTAGTTTACCTTTCGATAATATTTTAACAAAAGGGTTAGACTCTATTTTTAAAAAGGTAAATGTTAAGATAGCCTATAAAACTCAAAATAAACTAAAGCATTTATTATGTAACCCGAAAGATAAAATTCCAATGTTGGAAAAATCAGGTATTTATAGGATAATTTGTAGTACTTGTAACGAGATGTATATAGGTCAAACAAAAAGAAAAATTGTAACCAGATATAAAGAACATCTTGCCCATATTAAATATGAAAGACCTGAAAAATCAAGTGTAGCAGAACATGTCCTTAGTAATCAGCATGATTTAGATAAAAATGTTATTTTAGCTAAATGTATAAACTCAAAAAAGTTACTTAATAGTTATGAAAGTGTTTTTATAGTCAAATCAAATTGTAAATTAATGAATGCAGATAAAGGACCTATTCCTTACTCACCATTATATAGTTTACTTAAATAGCTTTCTTCAAAAACGATGTTTTAATCTAATTACTTTTAGTTTATTAATTGTTATTGCTGTAGTTTTTATTACATATGTATTATTATAATGTAATTTTTGACATAACCTATTGGGTTCCTGATGGCCGATCGTTATTTGTCGGTCGAGGGCGGAGAGGGGGCGGAGGTTACCTCACGCCTATATATAGCGACCGCGGAGAACGATTGGTATCATTCTAGTTTGTAACTTCTTGTGTGCTAGATTGTGTTTTGTAACAAGACCCTCTGATGATGATGACATGGTCATCGAAATGTACATAAGGGTTTAATCTTAAGTAACTTGTTTTATTTGTTATTTTTGATTATTTTTGTGGTATTGGGGTTCTTTTCAATATTTTTATTGTAATATATTGTACCACTGTGCTCTTGATATTGTGTATTAGAATAGAATAATCTAAAAAAGCTCTTTCAGTCTAGACATCTCGGCTAAGTACTTCGTCAAACGAGAGATTTTAATAGTACATGCTAATGTACATTTTTTTTACAAAAATATTTACGTAATAAATATGAACATTTTTGGTATATTTATTTTTTCACTATACGCGAAATAGTGTGTACGTGTTATAATTACACAACTGAAAAAAATTTAATCTGGCTACTGCTGTGTTTTTGTCAGCTCTAGAGATTAAAAGAAATAAAAACCGTATTAGTTATTTAAGTGGAGTGGTGGGTTGGCTAGAGTTCAACATTTGGGGAGGTTCTTAACTTCCTGTTAAATTGATGAAATATAGGGTTTATGCAAACACAATTAAACCAATTCGGAATGGGCGACACAGTTTTATCTATCTCACTTAGTTGTAATTATGCTAACAATGTTAGCTCTACTGCCCTTCAATTAAATTATATGAACATCTTTATATTAAATTACTTCTTCACAAACTATATTGTATCCTCACTGACACATCCCACTTACACATGGACATGTTAGCCTATTCTTAACAAGTAATATTAACAAAGTTAAGTAAACTCCTACTGAGGTTAACTAAGAAAACCTTAATTTCAGTTACCCTAGAGACCAATGTAGGTTATTGTCTCTTAGCCATCGCAAAAATAGAAGGTTGTATAATGGAGGTTTCGACGACTACCAGATGGAGGGAAACATTCATGCACATCTTTGAGATATATATTTCTAGGTATTGGAAAGTGTGCGCAATGCCAAGGAGCGCAAGATCTCGAACATGAAGATTCTCAGTTCGAATCCTGCTGGACCCCACACATTTTAAAATTTAATTATTGAATAAATATTTGAAAAGATTGTATTAACATCAAACGTCATCCACTAAAGGGTTTAAAATAGTGTATATGACCTTGTTTGGATGAATAAAAACGTATTTTTTATTAACGACTGAAAATTTGTACAATATTTATACGGTATATATATATATATATATATATATATATATATATATATATATATTATATTTATAATATATATATATATATATATATATTTTAAAACAACATAGGTTATTCAAATACAAGAATATTTATTAATTTATATCCAAAGCTTTTCGTTGGTGAACAGTACCAACACCATCAGATTTTTCATTCCTGATGATGTTGGTACTGCTTACCAACGAAAAGCTTTGGATATAAATTAATAAATATTCTTGTATTTGAATAACCTATGTTGTTTTAAATTATTAAACAAGAAAACGTATTTTATATCTATATATATATTTCAGAAAAAAATAAGGTAATAGAATTAAATTTATAAATTTTTTAAAAAAATGCTGTCTAAGGGCAACTGAGAAGTGGAATTTTAATTACTTTCAATAATAAAATGAAATAAAAAAAGACACTCGTCAATAATAGTATTATTAGTAAACATTAAAAATACCCATCAATAATAGATACAGATAAAGAGAGTGGGTGTTAGATGACAATACTTACCTATAAAATATTAGGATGAGAAATAATTTATTTTATTTATATGTTTTAAATTAATTAAGGCAACAGGTTTTCATAAATATTAAAAGCAAAAAGAAATTATAAACAAATACCTTTTTAATAATACGTTACATGATTTAAATTTGAAAATAAATATTCCTTGTGAAATCTGTAACTAAAATATAATAATAAATTGAAGTTATACTTGAGGGATGGAACACTTTATATTTCTCTATCCGAGCTGGCAACACACAGGATTAAGTCACAACTTACGTCATAGTGTAAGGATCAACGCATCGCCGTTTCCAACCGCTTTTATAAAAACATAGATAGAGTAAACAAATGCTTTTTATTTATAATTACATAGTAAATAGAAACATTGTTTAAAACTGTTTAATAGAACGGAGATTTTATGTAAAAAACTATAAATGATTAATAGACTTACAAATAGATAGGCAATGCAAAAAATAAATAATAAAGTAGGAATAATAATAAAATGTGTTTAAAAAAATATATTATTGTATATTTTACATAACAACAAATGCAATGAATATTATTTTTATCGGCAATAAAATGATAAATAATATCGACTTCAATACAAACAAAGCCGAAAATCTCATGTTTTACATTGAATTCTAAAGTAATATTTACCCACAGAATGGTAGTGAACAGAAGGTAGTTTTCTTTGGCGAAAATGTGGTCTACGTTTTAACAAAAGGGAGTATATTATATTTAAGTTTTTACAATGTTAAGAATAGTTTTATTCAAAGTAGAATAAAAATTTTACGTTTAAGTTGAAGTCAGTATATATTTCGTTTCAGTTAATCGCTGAAATAAAGTTACAATTTTTAAAGAGAAATGTTCGGAGGTTAACTCTGAATTTATCTGCTCCATTTAGTTTGCTCCATCTAATATTACAAAGGCAGTGGAAGCTAGATTTAAATAATAATGCAATATTCAACAGGTAAAAATGGCGTCATTTGAGTTTATTGGTTTATTATTAACATTTCATATCTATAGTTATATCATTGTTAGCATACAATCAGTTATTATAAACAATGTTCAAAATATTATTAAGAGAACCTGAAGTTTCCGTCTATCACTAAACATTCATATGGTATATAATAAAGCACATTTTAATAAAACCGTTTGCACTAAACAGTCACACAATAAATATAAAGCCTTAACTTAAAAACTATCGTTAATGGTTGTCCTACCTTTCAAATAGGTTTGTCTTCATTCAATCAGTCTGTTTAAAAGTATGGGTCTGGTGGCACTTAAGGCTATGTAGCGTTTGTCTTCTGTGACTCTGGATAAGGGTAGGAATGTGAGAAACAGGGCTTATAGGCCTGGATCTAAGGTTGGGTTTATGGCATGATGAAATCGCGTTATATTGGTTCTACATGTGTGTGTGTGTGAGTTTTGTAAAGAGGTACTAAAATATAAAAATAGAGTTCTTCCCATTAACTTAATGTTAGTCACAATACTATCTAGAATTTTGTACAATGACTTTAGGAATAAATCTGTGACAATTATAAAGAACGGGCGTATAACCAATGACCTTAACTTAAAGCCGTGTACAGTTCTTTGTGTTTACACAGTAAAAACGTACGGCTAAAATCCTGTGAGGTGGGTGTAAATGATTACACTCTAACCTAAAAATGACAAGATGAGAGTAGAAACACGAGTAGTAGGTATGATGAATTATAAGATAATGCGGGCGTCGAACATAACCTGAGAGACCCAAAGCTAACACGGGAAAACTTATAACTAACGGAGTAAGAATGCCATTAATATACCCAACATAAGTTGGTATTAAGTTATACACTCTACATGAAACATGCCGTATTGATGATTTCGAGAAAAAGTGCTACTTAGATTTACGCTGCTTGCGTTATTTGGAATAAAACAATATGTCAACTCCTATGGGTAATGTTTATTCAGTGTCTCTGTTATTGAATAAAACATATTGTCAGAGAGGAGTTAGAAAAATTCAAGTCCGACTTTGGTCAGGTACTTCCCTGCGGTCATCAATAATATTTCTACTTTAAATTTGAGTTTTCTATAATTCACCGACCTCTCTCATAATTGGTTTGATATTTCTAAAAAAATACTTTCAATTTCCATTTTTTATTAATTGTATACATTTCTGTTTAAATAAGTAAGAATATATATTTATTGATGATTATATATTTAATCAATAAAAACAATATCAATGTAATACCTTCGCGATACTAGTAGTTTACGTAATACGTAAAAATTTTTCTGTTTATCTTTCTGTAATATTATATAGTGCTGAGATAACAGGGGTCACTTGGAACTACTACGTCTTCAAAGCTGTTACATTTAGCAATGCTGATAGAACAATATGCTGCAAGCTTTTACAGCAAAGTAATATACTGGCATCTACGAGAGCTTCGTACAATGTCAACAACTAAGACACTTTTGATTGTAGCCTGTATCTTTTGCAGTAGATAATTTTTAAAAGTATTTGTAGGTCAACAAATTTAGGCGCAATTAAATTATTTATGTATCTCATAACCTACCATAATATAAATAACCAAATATGCTTATGTGTACGCACAGATTAAATTCCACTTGGGCCTGATAGAGCTATTTATAGTCTATGGAATGTTACCTGTAGCCTGTGAGCAATATTTTTCATTTTCTCACACGCTCTGGGCAGAAGAGATCAGGATTAGAGTCCAGTGTCATAGTTCACAACAAGATTTTACCATTTCAAGTATAGTATTTTCTCATTTCTCATCCATTGACAAAGAGACAGGTTATATATATATATTTTTTTTAAATTTAGAGCAATGCATGTTGTAGTAAGAACTAGAAAAGTATATGACGTCATTTATCCGAAAATCGTACCTCCTAAGCACACCAACAGTAAATAAAGAAGGGCTTTGCAAAGGAGGTATGAAGGAATAATGTAAAGTAAACGTTTAAATCAACACGAGAGATATCCAGGAAGAGAGAGAGAGAGAGAGAGTGAGAGAGAGAGAGAGAGAGAGACAGAAAGAAAGAGAAAACGAGAGAGAGAGAGAGTCGACACAGCCGGCTAAAGCAGAAGCGATGAGGTGTGCTTAGCGGTTTGTTAATTAACTTGCTGCAATGTGGGTTCAGGTGGGTTCACAACAATGCCCTGTGGCGCTCGCAGTGTTGTCTCTATTTCAGTCTATGTTACCGTCAGAGATAACAGTTTAATTACTTTATACAATATACAATTACACCGAGTATTACCTAACAGTATCCAGTCACATTGAAAAAGTCACATCGAACCATAATAATAAATAATGGGAATTCAGAAGTAAAATCACTGATCCTAAACAATAAAAAACGTATATGGAATAAAAAAACAAAGGTTTTGAAAAACAATTACGTACATAAAATACTATAATAAATATAGCAAAAGAACCGATCCAAAACAATAAAACAACTGATCCGGAACCTTAATGGTCATAATGCAACGGTTATGAAACTACAAAATGTGAACTGCCTGATCTGACTTGAGATATATAATAATAAGTAAAACTCACAATTAATTTTATTACTTGTAACCGGAACTGAAGTTTTTATTTACCAGAATGAAATTGTTATTTATAACTATTCTGCTTTTTAACATGGTGGAGCAGATATACGATATTAAAATTTCGCATCGAGTCGAATATAAATTTTTGCAATGTAACTAAACAGTATTAAAGTGAGCCTTAAAATCGTTCAATAGCGTCCGCTAGAACATTCCAGGCTTCAGGGAACCACCTTTGGGAGAAGAGGAGCGAGATACAGTGAAGATTTTTGGAGCAAGTCAAACTTTTAATAACAAAATAAACATTTAATACATTAAAATACAAATTTCAAAACAATAAATACAGATTTCATAAAAAATTAAATTATTAACAAATTGACTTCTTATTAGAATTAAAAAGAAATAATTAACTGCCTTTTTATTTGAAAAGTATGTAAATGGTGGAGATTAAAAATAAATCCTTCAAATTTGAATTACTAATATTAGGATTAAAGTTTATCAAATTGTTACAAGGTCAAATTTAATAAGTTAAGACAAAGAAAATCTATTTCATCATTAAAATTATATACTTAAATTCATCGAGAAAAATAGAATGTGAATTTCAATTAAAAAAATTATAGTAAAATCGTTTTAACTTGGTTAATATCGTTTATTTTATGTCCATTAAAATTACATCATATAACCAGTATTAAAAATATGTAATAACGAATATCTAATATTGATAAAATTATTAATAATGAGCTTAATATCTATCTAAATGAGATAGAGCATTATGGTTGGTTTTATAAATGAAGTCCAGGGACTTTATCCACTGGCAGATCACGCTCGACACACTACAGGTACCAGGACATGTTAAGTAGGGTGGGATCATATTTTGACCGCGGCTGAACTGTCACGTTTCAGCTCTAGAGCACCCATCATCAGTAAGCCAATGTAGAGCGTAAAACATACACGGCTGAGGGTGTCGTTACAGGGACTGGACGCGAGATTACCGCCAAAAGAAGCGAATCCAATTTTGGCCGCGACAACACACACATACACACATATATATATACACACACACATACATATATATATATATATATATATATATATATATATATATATATATATATGAATTCCTGATTGTAAGGCCGTATTTATTCATACGCAGGGAACATAAAATTTCATCTCAGTGTAAACTTGTATGGGACCGTGTAGATCCTAGAGGATAAACATGGTCGAGTCGTCATTAAAACTTTGATTGCTGCAGAACAAGCAAACACATGTGGTCAACCAATTCTAACCAATGTTGCTCTTTAACCCAAATAGAAGTTGCTTTATCGCTTCTAAAAATAAATGGCCATAAAATTGCCAAACTTTACTTATGAATTTCTTATACATTTGTTTAAGGTAATTTCAATGTTCCTACATATTGTATGTCCAATTATGAGAAAAAATACTAAAACAAGCTATTTCTATATTATTAAAAACATTTCAAATTTTAGAAAATGAAAGATTTAAAAGTCTTACATATTTTGATTTCTAGAAAAACAAAACTAATATTTAAAGCAATGAAATTCCTTTACATAAGTGCTATATACCTCTGCGCATTACCTAAAGTTGCATGAATACAATAACACTAAATATGGCATGCAATTTATATTGAAGAAGTGTCACCTGCGTAAATTGTATAATACAATTTTTTCTGATAAGTAACTGATTGCTTTCATTTCGAAAGTTTTCATTCAAAGGAATTTTATTTGTCAATCTAATATCACCTACACACACAAATTGATCCTACACTTATGATAGCATAAACTAAATATCTTTTATTTCATTCAAAATTGATTTTTAAATTTTTATAATTATTTGTTGGTAATGAAACACCATGTGTTTTAAAGTAAATCAAACAAATGCCTGCCATTTTGTAATATATGACTTTATATATTGTTAACTACAAGTGTTGGCCCTTAATACCAATATCAATGAAAAAAATTTTACAATAAATAATACTATAATTTTAAATTAAGCAAGATGTACCATTTGTAATATTGTATATATTTTTGACTCTAGGCAGCTGCGATATTTTTCAGTAAGTTGTGGTTGATTGGCTATTAGAAGTGAAGAAAAAGAAGAAGCAATTGGCTGGTTGGTGTCAACTGCAACCATTCACTGCCAACGATAAATTAATTACAGGGAACCGTAGCCCGACATCTCTTATAAACAGGAAGGGAATTTTATATAATAAGGAAAGAATTAAATAAACTATCTCCTGCAGTTAAAGTTGATGTCTATATTTTGAAACAAATTTTAATTTTTTAGTTTCCTACTAAGATTAATAAAGTAGCTCCTACGCGCGAATGGAAAAATATGAAAGGTAATTTATACACACGCACAAACACACACACATACACACACACACACACACACACATATATATATATATATATATATATATATATATATATATATATATATATATATATAACTTATATATATATATAATAGTTTGAGTTTTCATAGATATTCATTTACTGTTGTCTATATTACAAAGCCAAGTAGAAATAGTACATATAAAACATATACAATACAGTAGGCATTATACAATACAATATTTATATTATTATAAATAATGTATTACAACTAAATTATTGTAAATCACCAAATCTGTATTATACAATTTATCATATTTATAATTAATAATTTTATTGTTTAGTAATAGGTCGTAGTATATTATTGAAATAACAAATATAGTCCAAACAGTACAATGCTCTTGAGAGATAGATTTTACCATAACACTAATGTACAATAAAGAAAGCAACAAAGCTGAACCAGTAATAAAAAGAGCTTTTATTATTAACACATAATCAAAACAAATGTCAAATAAAATTCTAATTTTCAAAAACAGACTATTTAATTATTTTGTTAAAATGCCAGTTATCATATGAATTTTACAAATAAATTTAAATTAGTTTGTTATTGCTACCTAAAAAAAGGATATATTAAATATTTATAAGGTAAACAATCTATGTTTAATGTTTATTTGTATTTTATTATCGGTTACAATCTACAGAGTGAGTAATTTTTCCATTTGAATAATTAATATTCTAGCCCCCAATGACTTAGTTTGATTAGTCATTAAATTAAGTTTACAAGACACAGAGGTACAGGGTAAAATATTTTCTTATATATCCTATAAAACTATCCAAATACTTAAAATTATTAAAATAATTTTTTTGTTTGGTAATTGTTTTTTGTAGAAATAGCGATTAAATAAAAATTATTCTTTATATTGGTTAGAATCAAACATTTTTAATAAAAACTAAATTAATACTTTATTAAGGTATTTAAACCAGTTATATCCTTTATTATCTGTCACTTCGTCGAACGTAACAAAGAGCATTTTCAGAGGCCAATAACCTTTCATAGTTAGGAATAGCACTCTGCCATTTTATGCTTATTGTGAGTTGACATCTGCTTGCCCAATACCCTGACGTGACAACAAATAGAATTGTAAATCTATCTTTGTTATTTCAGCAGTGACGTCGTTGAGCTTCTGTTCTTTGCCGTTCATGAACTTACGTTTCTCACAATCTAACTGACAATAACAAACCTCAAAATATCAATTCGGTTATAACCTGAAGAAACGCTACGAAATGTAAACAGAACAGTCAAGGGGTTATTGTAATGCAGTGGAGCTTGTCAATCTCAGTGTTGTGGTTTATGTTAACACGTTAATTTCCATGCTGGAAATTGGAATTTCGTGTGGTGGTCAAATTTTGTTATTGTTTTATTTAGTTATATAGTGCTCAAAATAAGTAAATATAATATTTACAAACGTTTATTATTATGTACTTAGGAATTAGGGTCTCTTATATTCATCACGCGACATAGAGTGATTGGCCATACATAATGCGATTTTTGCCCATATGGTCAAAATTCGCGATATCGCGTGGTATATACTTTGGCCAAAAAAAGTACATAGCATATAAATAACAGCCATTCAAACGTATTAACTGTATTGGCTTTAAATACCTGACATTTATTATCAAACAAAATTTGAAAAACTCACTCTAGATCGTAATTCACTTACACATTCAAAATTTACAAAATGGTTTCAAAATATAAAAATATTTAGCATTGCAATCATGCAATTCAAAAAAACAGTCAAAACATAATGATGGAGCACCTGGAAAGTTTTTACACTCAGTTGTGTTTATCCTCTTTTTATTTTTATAGCAATTTCTACTATATTTTCTAGAAGTTGCATTTACTGTTCCGCCGGTGCTAAGGCTTTTTCAACTTTATTTAGCTTGTGTTGAACTCGGTCTCCTCATGTCTTCTGTGTTGTTTGTGGGTCAGAATCTAGTCATAACTCTTCCACATCTGTAATTTTTAAAAAAATGTTTTTTTGGACTATCCGGCATTTCACTGAGTATTTTCGAGGGACCTGGTTGGTCACTCATAATTAAAAAATTAAAATCAACGCTCAAATAAATAAGGACCGAACTTCAAAACGCTAAATCAACGAATAACTAAACAAAATTATTAGGATGTTATCTTATCCGAACGCTACCACTGGGTGCACTGGCTGATAAGAACAAAACAAATTGGCTGGTGGCCATCCCCACTACAAAAATGTCAATCCCTTCCCTAGTGGCCAATATAAGTATCACGCACAATTTCGGGCAGCTATAATAATTGACTTAGAATTTGGATAGCAACGGCCTCGCGATATTGCGTGATTGGCAAAGAACGTGTTTTAATATTGGGCTATTGAATCTATACCTTCATAACCCCTCCAGCTCTGGCCTCAGCCAATATATCTTCAGTGTGTCAACATAGCAAGTGTTTGCAATGTATCTATTGATGGAATAAATCTATTTGGATTTGCATTATTACGAGTGATATTTACACTTCCGTATGATTACATAGATTTCATTATCTTAAAATAAAGTTTCAAACCTTTCTTTATCACTTATGGTGAATATAAATTTAATATGAAACTTAAGACGTTCCCCGTTAAAACAGCTACTTTACGACGACTAGGCTATGTGAAGTTAAGGATGCACAATTTTCAAGTCCTAATGACGTCACGCACCAATCGATATATACCGTATCGCTTTAAAACAATTTAAATGGCCCCTTACACATTTGCCAAACGTCTGATGCAGACGTTAAACAGAATAATTAGAATTACTTTATATTTTTTATATGGGCAATATAATTCAGAGCCCTTTACATTTAATTGAAATACTACATTATTCCAGTTATCATTAATATTTCTAAACCAAAAAAGATCGAATACGCGATCAACAACACTTTTCTAACAAGTGTTTAATATTTCGGCAAACAAAATAATAACTACAATTAATTGTTCGTACGTATTTCGTTTAATTGTTTTTATACTTATTAGTTGACACTCAGTAATTCTTAAAAACACGGAGAGACCTCATAATTTAGCAATACATTAATGGCTCAATAATGTGTTCATGGAACCATTAAAGCAATGTAGGCCATTCATATTTTTTTTCTTCAAAAAACAATGATTTCTTTTTATTTAACTTATATTGCTCTTTACTATGTAATTTATAGACACTAGTTTCATAGTAATATGTAAACAACAATAAAAAATGAAGATTTATCTAAGGAACTGACAAAACCATGCAATATACTGAAGATATGAAATCTCTTGACTAACGCACAAGACCTGATTAAGGAATACACCCCCCCCCAACTGTACAATCTAATCAAACATTTAATGCTTTATATTGAATTATCTCATAGCAACATACCTCCTAAAAATTAAATTTTACTGATTCGCTTTTCCTAAAACCTAGAAACAATTTTATTCATAAAAATAAATAGGTTTTATATGTCATTTACATGAAGTGAAAGAAAATGCGTTTTCTCGCTAGATTCTGAATAAATCTGCAACATGTTATTATCGTTTTATTATATTTTTTCAGAGCGAGTACCTACTGATATGCATTAAGGTTTAATTTGATTATACCGACTAGACTGATAAGGTAGTAACTCTTACCAGAAGGTATTCTTAACATGGTATTTTTTTAATACTTCATGGAAGTTAGTAAATATCGATACGATAAATTACCTTGCAGATATACGAATTTGTTTTATTACTTAATCTTATTTTATCTACATATCTGATAAGAATGATGTATAATTCTGGGATTGGACGAAAGAATAACTAGATAATTTAACAATAAATAGTTAAAAAATTATTTAAACTATTTTAAATTTAGTTGACCAAATGTCACTCGCAAATGTTCGGTAAAATATAAGGAGAATGTAACGTTTTTATTTATATTTAATAATAAATTTTAAACAAAGAGTCGAAGTAGTTTCGTAGTTTCTTATAAAAAATTATTAGCACTATCATTTAAAAATATTAAGAGCTAATATTTTTGAAGTCCATAGTACCTTTATGTTATCTTTGTATTCAGATGTATACAAATAATAACAGGAGAGGCTAAGAGTTTGTTTATTTTTAACGATCAAAATATCACGTAATAGTTTAATAGTAAAAACAACCAATATACTACTTGTGGTATCACTTGGCATGAAACCACTACTTACTCATATTTTTCAGCAGAAGCTCTCCGCATTAGATCAGTACATTGTTCAATTCTGTAAGTAACGAGCAAGAAAAAGAAGCCTCAACACAAAAACTGCAAGTTACAACTAATATGTTAAAAAAATGTTACAAAAATGTGGTTATTTTGGATCAAAGGTTAATTATATATGACACAATTGTAATTTTATTTAAAGATTGATTACAAAAAGCAGTAACCATTTTTGTACATATGATAAGGTTAAACCACTGCTAAATATACACAAAGTAGTATAATTATATTTTCAATATTATGTAAGGCGAAATCTACTGATTAAGAAAAGCTTAGTCTGTGAAATATGTCATTTTGATAAACTCCAGTCGGAGTGCGTCTTAGGTTTACTTTACTTGTATTAAACGAAATAAAACAATATGCCAACTCTTATTGGTAATCTTTATCCAGTTTCTCTGTTATTCAATAAAACATCTTGTCAGAGAGGAGTTAGAAATGTACTGCGATCATAGATATTACTGTTTACTTTGCTCTGGAATTGTCTAAATTTTACACACCTCTCTCATATTATTTTTGACATTCCGAAAAACATATTTTTGTTATTTTTGAGTCTATATAGACGGAATTTCAAAACAAAAACATATATAAATATAGTCATAAAATTATATTTAGAAATAAAAATTACAATAATGAGAATTTTTGTACATGTAAGAAATCAACACAGTCATAATTAAATGAACGATAAAAATAGTAAATAATTACTTACACTTTTAAAAAATGTTTCAACTTGCCTATAGCAGCACTTACTTTGCTTGTTGAGGACGGCCGTTTCGGGAGATGTGTCCCTTTGTCAACTCAGACCGTAACTGATCTCAAGGTTTACGTAGGTTAGGGTGGGGATGGGATATTTTGGTGGTGTGGGTGTATTTTGTGTGTATTAGGAGTTATGATGTCAAAAAGTGCATGTGAGTTGTAATGTAATTGTGTATTGAGTATGTGTGTAGGGTGTAGTTTGAAGTGCCTATATATTTCTTAATGTTGGGTTGTGTAGCGTTGGTTATTTCTGTGTTGTTTATGAAGAATTTGTAGGTTAGATGTCATGTCTATGTAGTCATGTTTTGTGGAGTTGAGATGATCTGCGAAGTTTGATTGGTAGTTATTGTTTTTTAGTGCTTTTATATATTCTTGGTAACGTGTGTAGAATGACCTCCCTGTCTGGCCTATGTAAAAACTTGGGCATGAACTGCAAGACAGTTTGTAAACTCCAGTGGTGTTGTAAATGTCGTTGATTTTGCTGTTGGGTTTAAATTGTTTGTTGAGAGTGTTGTGTGTGGAGTAAGCTATTTTGTAGTTGTATTTTCGTAATGTGTTGGTTAGATTGTGGGTTTTGGATGATCTGTAAGGTATTGATAAGTATTGAAGGCTATTCTAAAGACGGTATAAAAATTATTAGGGTCAAGTGAGCATTGGATATCAGCAAGAAGAGAAACGTATAGGTCAGGTAAAGGATGGATTCAGGCGGCTAAAGCACCAGGCGTAGGATACATTACAAGTGCACAGATGACTTGTTTGCGGTAAACGGTTTGTCAATTAACTTGCGCAATTACTGCTTAGGAGGGTTCACAACAATGCTTTCGCAGTTTTGTCTATTTCAGTATAATGTACCGTCAAAGTTACTTATCTACCTACGTTATGGAATACTCAATATTTGGTTAAATACCAATTGTTTAATAAATACTATTGTTTCAATTATATTGAACCATAAAATTAGAATGTTAGGAATAACTTATGGTTTTAAGCAACATATTTGATAAAATAAAACAACAGTTTACGAAAACAAACATAGGAACTGAACTACCGTAGAATAATATTTGAAAAATTAAAAACTGCTCTTACACAACACTGCGGGCTTATAAAAAACTTCGCACAATAGCGGCAGTCGGCCTCGGTGTATTTTGACTGAAGAGAATAGCTCTTTAGGTGGTTTTCAAATCTATTTGATTCAATTTTATATTTGTATTATTATTATTTTTATTCAATATGTTCATTCAATTTAGCTAAGATTCCCAATTATTTAAAAGTACAAAGATTCGTTGACTGTTACTAGTTCAAATAGGAAAATGCTGCAAATATAGGCATGCTTAGGGTGGGTATAATAACTACACTAGCATGGGGTAGATAAAGATTAGTAGAAGGGTGGATACCAACTCTCTATTAGGGTCTAGAAGAAGTCACTGTTCTATAGTAATGATCGATTAGTACTCGGAATAAAAGAAAGGTCTATCGCATCGCCAGGACGGTGTGTTTAGATGAAGTATACTGACTCTGGACCGGTTTGTAAAGAGATATCTACCCGCTACCCAGGAGAATGAGTCGTGGTCAAAGCGGTTGAGTGACTAAATGGGTTTTATTTAATTTTATAATACATACTGGCTGCCATTTACTGGCGGAATTTTTTAATGACTACAAATGTATGCGACTGAAACCCATCATTACGTAGACGAGATATTTTTAATTATTAAAACTATGTTGACTGGAAACGCAATTGAAACCTTGTAGGACTTTGTACTAGGGTGGATGTAATGTCACATTTTGTATGCTAGGAATAAACTCGGCATCAATAAAGCAATTACGTAAAGTAGACTCTGAAATATTCATAGGGTGTGCCTGACATCAGGATGGCTAAATAGGCAAATGTCCTTATTATGCTGAGAAACATAATATTACAAGTGAATATAGAATAGGTCTATACAGTTGTCCTTGTTACTGGATAAAACTGGCCTTACAAGAGTGGAGTCTTCTGGACTTTGGGAAATTTGAGTCTCTATCACATAGACTGTTAGATAAAAAAATTTTCAGTAAAGAAATAGCGTGTCCATAGATTTGATAGATTTATATATATATTTTTTTGATTACTAATGAAAACATCAAAATGATGTATACACTCGCAGAGATTATTGTTAAATAAAAGCTGTTTAGTTGCGTGGCATGTACAAGTATTTATTTACACAGGCAACGTTTCTATAACGGATACGTATCGTCTTCAGGAGTAATAAGGCCTGATAAAGATAACTTAGCAGTTATTGAAATGTTGCCTGTATAAGTACAAAATTGTACCTGTATTGCAAGCTAACCACTTTTATTTGTAAAAAATTGATTACAAACAGAGTCATTTGCCGCCTAAAGGTAACCAATTTTATTTTAGCGTCAATAAATATGACCATTGCGTTCTATTTTTAGATCACTTAGAAAATATTGTACGTCTCTCACGAATAGTAAGAGCCGTGCTAGAAACTGTACTTTTACCGGGGAACAGATCCTTATGGAAATGTCTTTCGTCATGGAAGACCAGATTGTGTAAGCTTTACAGAGAAATCTTCAGCTTGCCGCTTTGCCCACGAGACTCGTACTAAATTAGAAGTCTATGATTATATATTATTTAATAAATATATTTATCTATTTATATTTTGATAAACACTACTATAATTTATTCACTATAATGTATTTGAGTTTTTCTTAAATGTTTGATCATGTTATGTAAAAACCTGCTTATAAGTTGTTACTATAGTCAACAACTTATGCTATAGTAACACTTAGCCTACATATGTTGAAAATGTGGACTGGCTTTTCAACACGCTACTCTTTTCCTAAATAAAGTCCCAAAAGCGATGTTTTAACCCAAGTTTTCTATTTCTTAAAAATTGGTCTATTGTTATATCCTACTGAGCACTGATTAATAACAATGTTTCTTAAACTTATAAAGTCTAATTATCGTTGTATTAAACTGTATATCTGCATATCTTAAGTGAAAGTTTGGAGAAATGTCGGAAAAAGTATTAATGAAAGGTGTGCTTATAATTGTCACATATTGATAATTGAATAAAATTGTTTCAGGATATTCTAAAACTTGATAAATATTTTTATTTTCGTTCGTGCGGCTACTTTATATTTTATTAATAAATACAATTTATAACCCTACTATGGGACCAATGCTAATGACAATTGTTATACGAAACCGGTAGAGTTTCACGTTAAATACAACTACTCTACGACGTCTATGCTGTGTGACGTTTAGGTTGCACAAACGTCAGGTGGTACTGACGACACACACAAATCGATAAATTGTGGTGGTCTTTTTATAAATTTAAATGCTCCCCTACACATTTTCAATTTTGCAGAAGTTTGGAACATTTATAGGGACTAGTTTTAGTGTCATTTTACTAATATAATTCAGAATATTTTAATTATTGAAATATTATAACAGAAATTAGTTTTAACGTTTCAGTTATTATAAATATCTTTAAATTACTCCAGCTTGCAAACGATATAAATTAATGTTTTTCATAAGATTTAGTACTTCTGTAACTTAATTAATAAATACAAATAATTGTTTATATGTCTCTCGTTTTACTGTTTTTATATCTATTTGTGGGAATTCAGTAAGTCTTAAAAACTCTGTGAGAATTCTAAATGTAGCAATACGAACCATTAAAACAATTTAGGTCATGATATTTTTATAATAAGAATAATAACGTTTTAATAAACCTAAATTTCCTTTTCTTCAACCATAATTTATAGACACTGTTTTTATAGTAAAATGTAACCAACTACATAAATGAAGATTTATGCAAGGAACTGGCAAAAGCATGCAACACACTGAAGATATTAAATCTTCATTCTCTTGACTAACGCAGACCTTGTGCAGTCTATGACCTGATTACGCCACCCTCTCTTTGAACTGTGCAATCTAATCAAACATTCTATGATTTATCTTGAATTATCTCTTCACTGCTTTAAATTCAATTATCACTGTTTCTAACAAATTCCGTTTGCATCATTTTCCATTAAATCCAGACATAATAACAACTTAAACACTGCATAACATAAGCACTTCATATGTGTTTGTAATACAGTAAAGAAAGAAATGGTTATTTATCGGATACTTGTTTAGTAAGGTATTTTCTACCGTTTAAATATGACCTCATTTCTGTCTGTAAAGGGACTGGCTACAAATAATGCAACGTATTTCGCGGAACTGTTTTGGTAACAGGTGGTTTACAATGCTTAAAAGTGTTTTATTTGTTAGTTGCATAATTTAATTGTAAATATTTAAGCTTTGGTCAAATGTAAAAATTCGGATAATATTCAGTATTTTTTTAAACTATATTCTTGAAATAAACGCATATAAAAAACATTAAATAAAAAAAATCGGTATATTTTTTAAATAGTATATATTTTAGTGATTTGTAAGTTTTAAGAGTATAAAAGTAAAAAAAAATAACTCATACTGCTACCTTTCATTCTACATTTATTTCATTAAATATAACTACAATTTAGGAAAATATGAAGATTTGTGAACTTTTACTTTACTTACCTCTTTTAAATATAATCGACAGAACAAGGACGCTGAGAGGTGAGGTTTTGGGTTATTTCTCCCCAAAAGGATTACACAACTTATTTTTAATCTTTTAGCGGCGAAGAGAATTACTTCAAATAGGTTCAAAACATTATGTGATAACATGAAATTCTCAAAATTAAACTCAAATATTTTAATTCCAAGATAATATCAAGAAAATTAATAACAAATCATAAAATGTTTACTATAAAGTATTCGTAAGCATGCGATGACGGATATTTGGTAAGTAAAATTTAAAGAGTAAATTGACTACTTCAGGCTTATATCTCTGATAAAATTATAGCAACAGAGGAGATTATTAACGTACTTGCAATGTCTCGTAGATTCCTCTATATATACCTAAATATAATGTTTATGGAGTATTCTTTATGTTTGGAATGTTGAAGATTAGAAACAAATTCCCTTATTTATTTATTATTGTTAGACTATGATAAATATAACATTAGAATCACATGTAATTGTATATAATTTACAAGATGCAATTTTGGGGTATAAATGTAACTCCCAGCTCTTCTCAATATATTATTAATTTTCGAAGGGATTTCAGGTGGCACTATTGCGTCCCCAAACAGCTATTTGGGGACTCACTGAAGGAGCTCTGGATATAACCTCAGGATAAGATACTATCTCTTAAAAGGGAAAAAGGAAACTACAAAATAGATATTCCTGCAAGAGAGGCATGGGCGGAGTATAGACCCAGACATGGTGAAATCTGGTTCACCGATGGGTCCAAGATGAAGGAAGGAGTGGGAGAAGGATTTAGTGGACCGAGACACCGACAGATTTTGTCATCGCCTGGAGGACTACAACTATGTCTTCCAGGGGGAGGTGCTCGCGATCAAACTATGTGCTGAGGAAATAATAGATTCTGGCAGGAGGGGCAAGACCGGATTTTGTCGGACAGTCAGGCAGCTCTGAAGGCTTTAGGTAAGGCTAGTACCAGCTCTAGGCTGGTGACTGAGACAATGGCTTCTCTAGCAGAGCTGAGTAAGTATAATTCACTCAACCTAACCTGGATTCCAGGACATTCTGGCTGGATATAGAATGAGAGAGCTGACGCCTTAGCAAAACAAGGGTGTATAACTCAAGGACCGTTGCTGAGGGCAGTGGGCATGCCGCCTCAGGAAGGGCGCAAGAGGATAACGGCACATATAGACAGTTTGTGCAGGGAAGAATTGAATGCAACCTTGGGGTGTAACAAATCCAAGGTACTGTGGGGTTACTCAGGAGATTTGTGGAGCAAAGGACAACTCTCGTTAAGTAGACATTAACTCAGAGCTACTGTAGAGCTGGTCACAGGCCATGGGAATCTGAGGGGGTTCCAATACAAAATTGGAAAATCTAGGTCCCCTGTGTGCAATAGATGCGACGAGGACCAAGAGGAAAGCCCAATCCACGTACTCTGTGAGTGCCCTGCTTTGGGAGCTGCAAGGAGAAAGTGGTTTGGCTGGCAGGCATGTACACCAGAGGATATCAGAAGATTTAGCATCAGGTGGGTACTTGATTTCTGCAAAGAGGTAGGTATCCACTAAGATAGTCCTGTGGTAGGGATGGGAAGAGAGTACAAAGGCTGCAGCTATGTGCTCTACACCGATAAGTTCCGTTCCCTCCGAGTTTTAGTAATAATAACAATAATTGCGTACTGATGTTACCACGAATACTAAAAACACAATATAAATTATAAAATGAACTGCCTTCATGTAAACAATGTAACCCGTTAGTAGTTGTGTTTAGTTTTATGCTAATTAGGGACTAAATTTCCTATATTGTATATAGCAAAATTATTAAGTAAAATTATAATTAAAGAAAGTTTCATAATTCTTACTTAATTACGCATAAAGCTTATCAGTAATACTATTAAATAAGAGAACCTGTTACTGCTATTATTCGATTGTCCTACTGAAAATCACTTGCATGTAGTACGGCTTAATCGGTAACTATTTGGAATAAACTACTGAGGCTAATTGGTAGTAAATAATTTACAAAATAACACTAGTCACGGATTTTTTTTCATTTATTTAACCACAGTAAATGATTAGTGATGAGTATGGCTTCTTGCTATCAGGAAATTTGATTGAGGTTAGAAGTTTTTTTAATATTTTTTATTTTTATCGCTCAATATTCTAATGCACCATAATGTAGTGTTTAATATAATGCTTTAGAGTTTTCAAATTTACACGATAAATTGCTAAAGATTGAGTTATTTTCAATTAAAAATTTATTTAAATCGATTTATGTTGAAGATATACATCTTTATTTTCCAACATGAAATTGTTCCTTTGTAAAAGAAATTTTCAATTTTACCATGTGTAATTAATACCTGTTAGTGGTTGTTACTCAGAACTTAAACAGGGAATCTGAGAAGTACGTTCATATGGGGTCAGTCGAAACAAAGAAATTACATCTCCAAACTGTATTTATAAAAGAAATATCTGAAAAGCACGCCATATGATACAGTCGATTGGACGTAACCTTTTTTTTCTCTGCAAGGAATGCTGTTTTTCCGTCCAGCTCCAAAGCAATGTTACATTCCATACATACGGACAGTCAAGCGGAATTAAAGGCTTCTATTGGGCGAATAACAAAGATACAGGAGAAATGTGTTTGGTTTTTTGTTGTTAAATTAACCGTGAATCGTTGCAACATAAAAGATAAAACCTGACATTGTTTAGGCTATGTCCAGTTGTCTGAAGAGTAAACCTGTGCAAACTCACTTGAAAATTTAAAAAAAAATTAATTTCCTAAAATAGTATAAATTTTAATTCGTTAGTTTATATTCAATTTCATGTTAAACTTGAAAATCCGAGTGCAATTATAAGTAAATATCTGGAGAGTAATAAACCTCATTTAGTCGCGAATAAACAATGTCCAAACTTCAGACTTCCTTAGGGAAAATATAAAGACATAAAATAAAGTGGGAAATAATGTCTTAGTGAAACTAAGTCTGTTGTCATAGAGTTCACAAACAAGAGGAAAATACAAATCTTGTCAGTTTAGATTCAGATTTATTTAAAAATACTACAAAAACAGGATAAACCTAGGTGCGAGATTGTGATGGAAAGCACAATTCGATATAAATAAACAGAACTTAGATGTATACATATAAGTTCTTGGACTGCAGCACAACTTTTGGATGCACATTAAAATATAATTCTACAGTTGAAACCTTAAACAAGTTTGATGTAATGTTTTACAATATTTTAATAATAACAATAGTTCAACCCTTTCAGAACAAGGTATTATATATCACAAATGCACTGGTTGCTAGATTTATTGCAAAACAGAAATTTTTGATTGCTATCAAAAACCTACTCTTAATGATCCCGGAACTATAAAGGGAGGTCCAACAACCTCGTGAGAGTTCAGAATCTCCTTGACAAATACAGAGATTTACAATAAAAATATTGAAAAGAACCCCAATACCACAAAAAATAGATCATTCTAGTTTGTAAATTCTTGTGTGCTAGATTGTATTTTGTAACAAGACCCTCTGATGATGATGACATGGTCATCGAAATGTACATAAGGGTTTAATCTCAAGTAACTTGTTTTATTTGTTATTTTTTATTATTTTTGTGGTATTGTGGTTCTTTTCAATATTTTTTTGTAATATATTGTACCACTGTGCTCTTGATATTGTGTAAATACAGAGAGATTTTTGGAAAAACGATAAAGAACTCAAGAGAGTAAGATTCTAGATTAGAGCAGTCGGATGTCTTCACTGACTTTGCGCCAGTGTATACATTAATAATGAACGTAATAGTGACGGTAAGGGGTAAGTTTTGGGATATTGCTTTCTTAATATGTTTATAATTGTTCAAACCATGAATTATTGTAATTGGAACAAAATTGAAAGAGTAATCTCATGGAAAACCTTTAGCATATCTATTTCTTAAAAACATGACACTACAAATAAGTATTGTCTTATCATAATAGGGAATACAGGATCAATATATATATATATATATATATATATATATATATATATATATATATATATATATATATGTATAACCTGCTATCATTATGGAGAACATACATTGGTCATTTTGCAATCAAACTTACAGCCGGATACTTATGGCAGCCGTATATGGCTGCCACAAAGTAATCAATAATATGTAACACCCGTTGACAATAAAAATAAAAATAAATGCGAATAAATGTAAAAAGAAATGTTTTATTTGACGTATACTGTATTTGGAAGTTCTATGGTCGTTCTTAATTTTTATAAATAAATTTGTAATAATCAAACGCTGCCCGTATTGATAAGAGAATGAAAGTAATTTGTATATCCAAAGCTCGTAACATTTCCGCCAGGGGCAGAATATTCGCCTCCTTTACTGTATACTTCAAAAATTCCCTAACATTATGGCAGCCACAAACTTGGCAACATTGCTGGTATCCACATTGATATCAATCTTATTACGTGATGTATATATTTGAATGGGTCAAATAATCACTGGAATATTATAACTCAGAGGGTAATTTGAGGATGCTGAATTTGATGTCGTCATCGAAAGTCACCCTTGAGGCTCTATGCGTGTGCCAAAGGGGTGAAAATATCAGTAGCAAAAAGAAATCGCTAGGGAATAACAAATCGGAGTTTTTTAATGTGCTGAGTGCAATTGCTTCATTGAAAGTCACCGGGGATGCACTGGTGTAACTAAACGGCTTCTGAGGATGCTGAATTGAATGCCGACATCAAACGTCACCAGTGATGCACGGGTGTGGCTCTACGTGAGTGACAAAGGGATAATTTGGGGCAAACATATCAGAAGTCCAAAAATGGCTTGAACATTACTACTAAATCATTTTTGAGGGTTCTGAATCCAATGCCGTCACCGTAGGTCACCGAAAATACAGTGGTGTGACTGTACGCGTATACCAAAAGGGTGAATTGGGGTGAAAATATCAGATGCCAAAAATCGCTGGAAAATAAGCACTCGGGAGCTTTTGAGGATGCTGGATTGAATGTCGTCATCGAATTTTACCGGGGATGGACGAATGTGTCTCTACATGATTGCCAAAAGGATGATTTCAGGTACAAATGTCAGAAGTCAAAATATAGCTGGTAAATTACAACTCGGGAGTGTTCGAGGGTGCTGAATCCAATGCCGTCACCGTAGGTCAACGGAAATACAGTGGTGTGGCTCTACGGGAGTACCAAAGGGGTGAATTGGGGTGATAATGTCAGATGCCAAAAGATAGCTGGAAAATAACGGCTCGGGGTTGTAGGATGATGCTGATTCCAATGCTGTCAACGAAAGTCTCAGGGGATGTACTGGTAAGTACCAAAGGAATGAAATGGGGTAAAAATGTCAGATGACAAAGAATCGTCTAAAAATGACCGCTCGAGTGTTTCTGAGGATAGTGGATTCAATTTCATCATCAAATATCACAGGGGTTGAACGCACATGACTATACTAGAGTATCAAAGGGATGATTTGGGGTAAAATTTCAAAAGTCAAATAATGGCTAGAAAATCACTATTCGCGGGATTTTGAAAGTGGTGAATCCTACACGGTTATCAAACATCAGTGATGGTGCATGGGTGATGCTCTGTGGTAGTAGCGAAAAGGTAAATTGGGGTAATAATGTCAGAAGACAAAGAACAAGAATATGATCATATTTCCTGTTTTGGAGGGTGCTGAGTTTAATGCCGTCATTGAAAGTCAATAGGGCTACGGGCGTGATTATACGGCAGCATGAAAGTAGTAAAAGGGGTAACAATATCGTAGGGCAAAAAAACCTGGAAAATGATCACTGGGGGGGGGGGTGTAAAGGGTGCTGAGTCTTACAACTTCAGCGAACGTCAGTATAAATGCGTGAGCTTGGTTACACAGGAGTAGGAAAGTATGATTTGGGGTGAAAACTGTCAAAAAATGGCGGGAAAATTACCACTAGTGGTTTTTCGAAGGGTGCTGAATCAAATCCAAAAATAAAATGAATAAGGAATTAAGAGGGATTTAGTTATAAGACAAAAGAACATTACAAAGTGTTAAGGAACATGCGATTATATCAAGGAGGTATTGATCTATTTCTAAACTAAATTTGTTATAGAAAATCAATGCAGATATGTGTTTTTAATTTTTTTTTGCAAGAGACTTACTAATTTATATAATGTATGCTCTCTTGCAACTATTGTGCCTTATATAATTCGAACTATTTTGTCAACTTTGAATAAAGATTATCCAGAAAACCAAATCGGACTGGAAATATTTTCATCACAATGCGGTACTGTTAATATATCTGAGTGATACAAAAATTGATTCCTTTTGAAATAAAAAAGGTTTATGTCATAATAAAATAATTTGATATTATATTAGCTTAGTTCTGAGCTAAGAAGTAATATTTTGTTTAAATTTGTAATACAACGTCATGCTTTATCTGGGAAGAGAAAAAATGGAGCCATTATGTGTACTTAAGCAAAAAACGTACTATATTGAAACAAATCACCCAAGTAACGAGCTTTACTGTTACGGAGATTAGAGCGACTGTTACTAGATATATTCATTCATGACTAAATAACATCGACTTGTATTAGACATTAATGTATGACTGTTTACTGATTTTAGAAATTTGCAAGGATTTTAAGGCAGATTTAAGAACTAGATAACACAATATTATAAAACATTAGGTAATATGCGAGTCGTTGTATTAGTAAACTACCTTTATTCGGTTTTACATATGCTTCAAGGCTATATTACCAGCCCTCGTATACCAAAGGCCAGTTGTAAGATTATCTTAGTGATAGGGCAATTTATTTTATTTGAATATAAACAGTGTGTGTGTGTGTGTGTGTGTGTGTGTGTGTGTGTTTGTTGTGTGTTAGTTTAACAATGTATTTGGGCTGAAACGCCAGAACAATTGAAGAAAATAATATTTCCGAATGTAGGCTTATATATTAATTTCAGTTCAGTGGGCTGTTTAGACGTGGGTATATTTTTGTTATAGCAATATACATCGACAGAATCAGTATAAAGGTGTATGGGAATTTTTATTTTAGTTCACGTTTACCTGATGCCTATTTGAATTTAATATAACTAAAATCCTAAAACTATTTAAATTTCAAAATAATAAGTTTAAAAGAAGGACGCATCATTTTTCTATTTAAATAGTACCTATATATTTTATTGGTCTTCATTTTGTTTTTGTTTTCTTCCGTAAGGATCTTACAACGGTCAGTCTTACACCTATTATCACTTGGCAAGTATGTTCTTACTCTACAACAGAATGCTTACACATGATTAAATAAGAATAGTCCGTATATTCTTTATGAAGTAAATAAAAGCAACTGTATATGGTTGTTGTTTGCAGAATGTATGAAGCTTTGCATACCTTTTATTCTTCTTTAGGAACCAAGTTGTAAGATACATTCATGGAATGGTTTATCTACTATATGTTTGTTAAATATTTCCATATGTTGTACACAACTATCGAGATTTAGGATGGCTACAATATATTTTAGTAACAGACGTGTGTATAATGTATTTGATTTAGTGTAACCTTCGAGAGGGCGCATAGAGTTTAAAACGGGAAAGGGCGCTTGCGGAGGTTTATTCGACTATATTTGACTACAGGCGCGGTGTTTTCGGGTTATTTTTCTGTAATGAATTAATTAAACGTCTAAACGTGTAAAATATATTATCGTGATGATAGACCCAGCATGAAACAATATGAAATTAATTATATTATTTAGTGAAAATAAAGAATAATTTTAATAAAATATATAACCCTAAAAATTTGTGGATGAACAAACATATTGGCTTTATAACACAACAGGTTCTAGCAGAATCTTACAGTCTTTGTTGAAAAACCAGTTCATACATTTCTAAGCTTCCTAGTCACCACTAGTATAGCGTGAACATGATCTACTCTCATGAGAATTATGTTTCTTTTTGCTGTTCTCCCTTGCCTTTCTGGTTCAGTATACCACAGTATGTTTCGATTTTTACTAAAAAAAAGCTTCTCTTTTATTGCAAAACTGCACGGTAACAGCTTCCTGGCGAATATTTAGTGGGATTTTCTTTATAACGTCAACATCTGACAAAATTTCAACAAATTGGTCATTTTCGTCATTTTCAGATTGACCTATTATGTCTTCATTTGTTTCATTCACAGTTTCATTGAGTTCTTCGTCAGGTTCATCAACTAGCAAAGAGACTCCTTTTCATCAGAATCATCAAAGAGCTGCCTAACAAAATTTCCGGTAGAAAGTATTTATTGATTTACTACTTTTTCAACTCTAGTAGCATTTTACGAATTCTCTCCTCTTCAAATGGAACAACAGTAAAATGTAAAACTGAGATACTAAAAAGACTTACAACATTAAAATAATAATCACAACAAAAACAGTAATAATTTAACTCTACTAAGTCTTTTGTAATGTAAATAACGGCCCGAGGAAATGCGCACACATAACTTACACGAATTCTCCGTAATCATACCGCGTTTGACATAGATTAAATTCACACTAACGATATTTCGAAAAAATAACCAAAAATAGGTTGGGATGTTTCCTGGAATGCAGGTTGTGGAGCAACGAGCTGGAAATAAACATCTGACAACAGAAAAGACGTTTTCTTAACAAATAATGATACGTGCTGAGAGAAACTTGAGGGTAAACAATACTTTAGAGCAAGCGTATTCGGCAACAATTACTTTGTCGAGTTCTCATTCACTTGTTCCAGTGTGTATTTGTTTGTTCCCACCGTTAAAGTCATTGCTCAACCATCCCACAACTTTGGTCAGTTACATTTGAATAAGACATGGTATTACAAGGCTAGACATAATACTGAACAACTGTTCTCTTAACAGTGAAATAAAATTTGCGCACATTACCATAAATTAGCTTTGCTATTGTTGTTAAAGTACAGTTGACTCTACAAAGAGAAATAGGTGGATTTTAATGCACACTGAAAATATAGGTAACATTAATTATTATAGCTCGTTAATCTAGAAACAAATATTCGAACTATCTGTTATCATTATTAAAATATAACGAACAGTAAGTATTACAGCAACAAACAGGAAGTATTACAGTAACGAATAGTAAGTATTACAGTAACGAACGGTAAGTATTACAGTAACGAACCGTGAGTATTACAGTAAAGAACAGTAAGTATTACAGTATCGAAAAATGAGTATTAAAAATACGAACAGTGAATATTACAGTAACGAACAGTAAGTATTACAGTAACGAACAGTGAGTATTATAGTTATTAACAGTAAGAAATGCAGTAACGAACAGTAAGTATTACAGTAACGAACATTAAGTATTACAGTAACGAACAGTAAGCATCCCAGTAACGAACAGTGAGTATTATAGTTACGAACAGTGAGTATTATAGTTATTAACAGTAAGTAATGCAGTAACGAACAGTAAGTATTACAGTAACGAACATTAAGTATTACAGTAACGAACAGTAAGCATCCCAGTAACGAACAGTGAGTATTATAGTTACGAACAGTGAGTATTATAGTTATTAACAGTAAGTAATGCAGTAACGAACAGTAAGTATTACAGTAAGGAACATTAAGTATTACAGTAACGAACAGTAAGCATCCCAGTAACGAACAATGAGTATTATAGTTACGAACAGTGAGTATTATAGTTACGAACAGTAAGTATTACAGTAGCGAACAACCAACAATCTCAACAACAACTTAATTATTTATATAATTGTAATTTTTATTATCAATTATAATTTTAGTCTATTTATTCGCTAAAACATTTACACAGCCTAGTTTTTGGCAACTTTATTGAAATACAATGTGCCTGCCATTGTTTACTCAACCTAAATATAACTTTCACTAGAAAGGAGTTTAATCTTGATTATAACTATATGCGTGCCTTAGATAAGAAGTGGGTGTAAAAGTTACAGCCCATGTCTCATCATTGTGCACAAGGCAATAGGCTACACTGTCGTATCACTTGGCTACTTCACAGCAGAAGCAACGTTTTGCAATCTAACAGAGTGTTTCGGGTGCTATTGATTTGCCTCGTAGTTGTCAAGCTTAGACATGCATTTACTTCACTCTCCGACTACTTTCTAGCAATATGTAATTTAATTTTAGTTACAAGCGAGTTCTAAAATCAAATAAATTTTACTTTTATTTCATATAGATTACAAGTATCTAATTCTCTTTTCTTTTCAGTTGCATTACATCAATTAGTAATTATTGATTTCCTTTTAAATATTGTTTCGAAATAAGACATGTAAGTTTCCAGAGACTTCTCAGAAAAAGTATCCACCCTCAAAAAACAGTTAGATTTCTCATATTTCAAAATGGTGTTTATTTTTAAAACTAAATAAAAAGATTTTGTTCTCAAAGTAAGATAAATTATAAACGTTTGCACTTACTTACTCATTTTTATAAAAAATTAATTACAAAAAAAATATTGGCAAATTGAATATAAATGAAAACAATTTTAATGTTACATTTTAAAAACGGTTATTCTTACAACTACTTGAAATATTGTACAGAAAAATGTGAAAGATATAAGCTTGGAAATGATATAACTCCTACAAGTAATTATGCAATTAAAGAATTACAAGACTTGTAAAATTGCAAGTGTCATTGTTAGATAATATTTTTAGAGGCCATTCAAAGTGATATTTGTCTCGATATGGGTCTCGAAATCTTGTTGCTTTCCATGACGAGCTGGTTATTAATCACTTAAAATATACGTCGGTTAGGTAAGTTAATTTTTTATAGAAAAATGCTGACTCATACAAAAAAAATAATAAATAGAACCCGTAACCTGTAAATCAAATTGCTTTTCCCCCGAGTGTGCAGAGAGGATGAATCCATGTGATTTTATTTAATTGAAACAATTATCCTTGGTAAAACATATCTGAGACTTATAAATCCCAAAGGATGGATTTAATGCTAATTACTTTTTTTGTAACATAAATTATTTAACGTTGTAATACCTATTCCACATTCCAGTATTAGTAACGAAAGGGTACTTTGTAATACATTAGGTAAAATAAAATAATATTTTAATATTAAATTGTTCATTTAAACAATAAATATTGTTGATATTTTAATATTGCTATAAAATATATTTTGACGAAAATTTTAAAGTAGACTAATATATATTTGTCTGGATGTTATTTGAAGCTTAGTTTAATAGTTATTTCACATTTATTAGAACTAACCATCTGTTTTAAGGTTTGTGAGTTATAGACTACAATATTACGATATTTGTGCAATAAAGAATAAAACGTTAACCTGTCTTTATAAGGATAAAGCTCCCCAACTGTTAACGTGGTATAGGCCTACTGCTAAGTTTTGGAATAGGCCTACTTCTAGAATTGTATGAGGAACTTGTTGGAAATAATTACATTCGTTTTGACTAAAGCATGAGTATATAATGAAAACAAATGAGATAAATACAAATGCAAGAATAATTTATGAATTTCACAAAGCAAAGGTTCTCGTGGGCAAACAGCACCAACATCATCAGGAATATTGATTCATCGTTGATTTATTATTCCTGATGTTGTTGTGACTGTTTGCCAACGAAAAGCTTTGAATTTACAATTCAAAAAAAAAATTTGGTTCACACACACATCTCTCTCTCTCTCTCTCTCTCTCTCTCTCTCTCTCTCTATATATATATATATATATATATATATATATATATATATATGTGTGTGTGTGTGTGTGTGTGTGTGTGTGTGTGTGTGTGTGTGTGTGTGTGTGTATGTGTGTGTCTGTCTGTCTGTAAGTGCGTATGTTTGTGTGCGTGAGTGCATGTGGTGAACACCCTTTGGCTGATCCTGTACCTCCTCTCTCAATATAATGCCGTACGTGTTTCTTCGATTGTCAGTTTAATGCCAGTGCCCCATTGACCTATTTATCTATGGGATAAAGCATTCTCATAAATGAAGATTATAGCAGCCATTGTGGTATTAAATGCTTACACGACAATCTAACACTAGATATACCATCGCCGGACAATACAACGTGACGCTAGATGTCCTTTAACCTCCGACACAACAAGCTGGACTGTTAGCTATTAACACATTAAACCCATTTCGTTGACAAGTAAACAACCGTTATTAAATAGACTTATTACATCAGACTTAGTCAGTTGTCATAAAAGCAGTTGTTAAAGAAGACATAAATAAATTAAATATTTGTAATTGAAAATCGGACAAACTTGTGCTTCTTACATTCGTGTTTTATTACTATCAACAAATAACATAATAATAATATTACCACCACATAGGAAATATTTCACTATTATTCTAAACGAGAAAATAAATAATAAAGAACAAATTTGAAATATAAAGATGGAAACGATAGTTGTGTCTTAGAAATTATATACTGTGTTATAAATTACATATGAAAATCTTCAACATATATATATATATATATATATATATATAGTTCTTGAATGTTAATAATTTTATTTCATGGTATTAATGCAACGTTTTTTGAGGAAACGACTTGAAAAGTTTGTTTTCTTGTGGAATATTATCTCCGTGCCCATCTTGGGCTTGATTTTATACTTAGCCACGGAACAGCATCCAGGAGCTTTGAATGTTGGAAATTTAATACAAAGTAGAGAAATGAGAAACAGAAACAATATATTCAGACTTCAAAATATCCTATTTTAAATATAATATTATAAAAGGGTCTCGAAACTCTGACATCCAGTTTCTCGGGCTTCCGTTAAATTCGAGTCCCGGCTTCGAGTCGTCAAGAACGCGTTTCCGTGTAGTCTATGTTTTCGGTAATCCGAGGGGTGTAGTTACCATCTACCTCGAGTTATCGAGACACTGCTATATTAATTCTGGAGAATGAACTTAATATGATACTTACTCCTTCTTCTTTTCATATAAAAAAATGATGTAGTTCGATTACTAAATTTGATGTTCATAACAGTTTTTGAAATATTCAAACGTCTAAATCTGTAAAATGAAGTAATACACACAGTATCTTAATAAACAACATATTTTACCATTGCACCAGTCAGATGAAAATAATAGCTGATAGTTGTGTTGGTTTAAATATTGTGATATGACGTATCTTACTTGATATATTATTCTAACACTTAATACGATTCTTATTTCCACATTTAATAAGTAATACAGTATAAACAAAAAACACATTTCAAGCCAAACCCTACAGAAGACAACAAAAACATTTTATTTCAGTTACTTTTGATTTTATAATTACAAATAATATAAATAAATATATATATATATATATATATATATATATATATATATATACATATGATGGAATCACAATAATAATTGCTAAAATGGAAAGCGAACTTCCTTGCTATTTTCCATTTTCTTCTGTATAGAGTATATGAAGATGGACTATTGTTTTTCTTTGTTACTATTTATTCCCTCTATCATTTGCGTTTCTAATTTATGAAGCTGATGGTGGTGTATAATTTTGCATTTTATCCCTCTCTTTTATTGCTTAATTATAGCAAGGAACCTTTCTCTTATGACTTTATGTAGACCTATGTCTAACTATTAGATTACTAGCAATGGAAAATTTGACTCTGTGCCAAGGTTCTGGAATTCAAAGATGTAGTGATTGAGTTTGAATCCGACCGAGACATAGGCTTTTTTAATTTTTAGTTGATTAATAAACATTTGAATACACTGTATTAACATCAGTTATCATCCACTACAGTTTAAAAAAAATGTATATGAACTTACATGAATAAAATGTACTTTATGAAAGATTGGAAATATGTACAAGATATATATATATATATATATCGCAATATGTATTCTTGTGTATTAATAAAGAAATAAGACAAAATACAAATACAAAAATAGTTATTGAATTTACAATGCCAAGCTTCTCGTTGGCAAACAGTAGCAAAATCATCAGGAATAATAAAGAATTAAAATTTAATTAGAATTTTAATTTTTTAATTCTTTAATATTCCTGATGATGTTGACAACGATAAGCTTTGAATTTTAAATTAAATAATTATTCTTGTATTTGTATTTTGTCTTATTTCTTTATATATATATATGGAGAATGTGAGCTAATAGAAGGAACTGAAAAATATATTCAAAGCTAGAAGTTAAGAATATTATACCATTTGGATGAGATATCTCTGATCAAGACTCGGGGACTATCAGAATAACTATCGCTTACACCTGCTGCATTCTTTGTACTAAGGTCTTTAACAGTCAGACGTTGGTCATGGAAATTTTTTGGCAAGAGCAAGTAGGAATGATAACTAACATTTCAAAAACCCATTCGAAATTCGCTTGAATAAATATAGCACCATTTGTCTTACATTTCTTACGAATAAATGGCAAATAATTCCACAGACAGAAACTTGTAGAATATGGTATACATTCTTGTCTTTCTCAAATGTAAAATGTTTTATACAAGAAAATAAAATAACTAGTGTTTAACACATATTTATTTAACTTTCTGGGAGACGTTGAGTAACATTTTTTTTATTACGAAACTTTGGCCTAAATGTAAAATACAAATAAGGTATATGTAAATCATTATTAAATATTCTAGCCTTGAAGATCTCCATTGAGAGCATCTAAAAACTGTTTAAACAGTCTTCTCGTTTATTTTATAAAAACCCTTCGGGACCGGAAGGATGTATGTTCAGACACCCCAAAAGTATTTGTGACTTTACATGACGAATGACATTTAGGTATTTATTTATTTTAAAAAGCGTTAACTCGAGCTTTATGTAAAGATAAGTTCATTTCAATGGTATATTTTTACATGTATATAACTTCCCGTCACTGCATTTTACTGAAGGAATGGGAAAACATCCCTACACATACTTTTCTAGAGAGGAAATTGGTTACCGAGGGTACAGTTGCACAGAACACTACAAAAAGAAACACGGGCACACATTATCATTGCCCATGTATTTACTGGGTAGATACAAAGCCCCTCTACGACAAATACAGACTGACGCTGCCATGAGTTACATTCTGTTATTGTACACATTGGTTTATAAATGGATAGCATTCTAGGCGTTAAAACTCTAATGTCAAATATACAATTACATTCTGTTATTCATTGAGTATATATATATTTCTTTTATAACTATAATTTACAAATTAAAGCATTTGGATACGTTATACCGAGTCACAGTATGAGCATGATAAAGACATTGTAAAAGGAACACATTAAAAGCAATTTCTATTAAAGATAAGACAAATTATTCTAAAAGGAAAGAGTCTTGGTGAAACTTAGATAAAAACACAGACGACTAAACAATTTCAGGTTAGACAACTAGACAAGATAGGCTTCAAGTTCAGGCTTAGCTTTAGTTAATCAACTCAACATCTTTTTAACTTTAATAAAATATTTTAACAAAAAGTCCTTTTTACTTATTCTTCAAACGATTTAGGCAGTGGAATAATTTCAATACGATTTTTATTATATTAATTAAAAGAATATTTAAAATCGATATTTTATTCAACTTTTCTCGTAAAACAATTGGTCTATGGATAATGTGTTTTAACAATTCTATTAAAGCAAACAATATTTTATTGGAATATATAATAACATATTTGTAAATAATTGTCAGCAAACTCCTTTACGGAAACTTCTTAAGACAATTCAAACATTTCAATTACTAATTAATTCCCTAACTTATCAGTATGCGAATATTATGCATAGAATATTGAGGGAGAGCTGTGGTAACTTTATACTGTGGTAATTTTACTGTGGTAACTGAAGTTTATAGTGAATCAGCAGCAACGTCACTTAGCCAACTTTATTCCTTTAATCCTAGTTTAACAACAACCAATATCTAATCACCTTAGATAATAAATAATCTTCTGAATTACAATTGTTGTATTGTAAATGTTCAATGAAATTATCTAAATTTCAATAATAAACAAATAAATAATAACTAACAGGTTGCCTTCTTGTATTTCTAAGGGAATATTTGGTATAAAATATCCAATCTGATTTTTCTAAAGTCAAATCTAAAAAAAGAAAATTTTGTAAATTTCACCAGAAATCTAATAAAACCATACAAATAGAAATGATGTTTTTAAAATGGTAAATTCTGGGGAAAGATCGTGGAGTATAGGTCGCTCAAAGACGGAACCTTCATTACAGCCCAGCTACCGTCCTCTCGCTTCCTTTTGTCATCCAATTTGCTCAGCACATGATGCATTTATCTTTATCCTCATACTTAATCTTTTTTCCTTCGTTTCGGGAAACTGTGTTGTCAGATTCTATCTAAAGATTTCACTCTACTCAAATTTAAATAGAGTTATGATGTTATGAATTATGACGTTTTACAAACAAGTTTATTCCAAGAAAAAGTTTTTGTATGTTTTCAGTAATTTTCTTAAACGTGTATTTAATCTTAATAAATTCCACTCTGTATGTAAACACTTTTTTCACTTCCAAAAGTATGTAAAGTTAAGACATAGTTTAATTATCTTAGATTTCTAAACTTAATTTAGGCTAAAATTAAAGAAAACACTTAAATGTTAATTTCTAAAGGGGGCAAATTTCTCCAAAACAATTACTCGGTTGAAAACATGACACTATAGCTGTTTTCAATATAACTAAAAACACTGGTATTATAACAATTTATTCACGAAAGAGTCTTGTTATGTAACGCCTTGTTTCTAGTTAAAACATTTTTGCTACCCATAACTTGATAAGTAATATTTTGCTGGTTTCTGAGTTAAGGTGGTTATTAAATTATTGAACAAGAGCTACATATTTATTTTTGTAAGCGTATTACTGACTTATGTCATCATCATCACTGATACTACATCATGATAACAGCTAAACAGGTAAATCCACTCCAGATCTTATACACAAGGTTGGAAGAGGATTTGGGAGTGGCCAAATTTAGAAGCAATCCTCAGGTTTACATAAAAATAAGTTTACAATATTGTATCCAGATCCAGGCCTGACTCTTCTGTGTGTAAGATATGTGTTTGCTTCATTTGTGTTTATTTTCATTTGTGTAGTAGTATCACTGATGACGACATTGGTAATCGAAACGAATATGGAAACAAGTGTTTATAATTGTAAGTTCATGTGCAGTTAATTTGTAAGTAACCTCTCACTCTAACCAATCACTCGAATTGACATAATCTAGAGCTAATTAATCATATGTTAATAGAATTAAAGTTAAAACTCACAAAATTTCAAAACACGTGTTTCAGTTATCTGAATCTTCCTTCTTCTGTGGATCCTAATACTACACTTGGCAAGACGGTGTAATCGATATCCATATACTTGTGTAGTTTGTTCTCGGGTGTGATTATTTATCACCTATGCTCTCATACCACTATTACGCATATATTGGATTTACTTTCTATATTTAAACTTTCCATTTCCAGTAAACAAATGGAAACAATTCATCCTGTTTTTATAGAATTATAATAAGAAACATTAATAATTAGTTTTAATTCGATAGTACAATGAAAGCATCAAATGTGAGCGACAATAAATCTGATAATAGCCGTAATGTTTACAGTAGCCCGGAGCTTTGTTCATTGAAATATAATCCTAAAGTTTTAATATTCATAACATCACGCCAGACATTTATTTCCAAGAATGTAAGATTATAAAGCATTTTAAAACTTGGAAGTCTGTCTGATAAAGCGACATAACGTATATCATATTGTATACACATTCAGTAGTGGTCAGCATTAACAAAAACAGTTACAAAAATCTTGTGACATACGAACATAAAGCGCCATGGAATAAATTAAATTAAAAGAATAATTCTCAATATTTTATAGTCTGATGGGTCGGACATTCATGCTTTTTGAAATATTTTTTAGTGAGGTAAGGAACTTATCAACCTTTATTGAAGTTATTAATCACTTAAACAATAGTTTATGACTATCCGAACTTTATATTTAGTAAATTTGTTAAAACTTACTAAGACAGAACGTTTTCGATGGCTATGTGCCGATTTTCATCAGTGTCTTCTGCTTGGAGATGTTGGGTCAGGAGGTGACGGTTTTAAAGGTCGGTTTTCGATAGTATCAAATAGTATGTGTTATTTGTATTGTGTTTATTCGTTTAATATGTTTGTATTTTGTGTTTTTGTGTGTCTGTAAATTTCATATTGTTCCAGTGTGTTGAGATGTGGTACTTTTTTGTTGATGTGTATGATTTCTAAATTATGATAAATGTCTGTGTATTTGTGTCCTGTTTCTTTTAAATGATTGTAAAATGTTGAGTTGATGTTGTGTTTGTGTTCTTCGACTCTTTGTTTAACGCTGCGACCTGTTTGTCGAATGTAGAATTTGTAACATTCGTCGCAGTTTAGTTTTTTGTGTTGTAGTGTATTTTATGTTCTTAATCCTAAAGAATAGTTAATTGTAAATTCATTTCAACATTTTCACTTGAACAGAACACTAAAACGAAGAAACATAACAATAAATTACGCAAAGTTCTTGTACATTATCTTTAATCATAATTTCTACTGTGAACCATCGTCAAATAATTTAATATTAGGACCATGAACTCTTGCTTGTGTATTTTGTTCTCCAAATTCTTAAAGAATGGTTAATTGTAAACTCATTTAAACAGAACCTAAACTCATGTTTCACCTAAACAGAACCCTAAATATAACAAACATAACAATAGGTTTGGCATTGTTCTTGTACATTATCCTTAACCATTATTTCTTCCTCAAACCATCCTCAAATAATTTACATAAATTTGAAACCGTCCCCTATAAGATACTTTTCAGCATTTCAACTAAAAAGAACAATAAACGTATAATAAATAAACAATCAAGTTCATATCAGATTTTTATATCAGCTGATGTTATCACTACCTAGTATATTACATAACAGCCATCTTGTAAATAAGGGATACTTATTAATAAACCCACTGTAATTGTATTTTCACTAGAAACCATTGGATCTATCATAGCCAGTGGGTCAAAGCTAAGGTAATTTTGACACATCTGATAATTGTCCACCATCTTTAGCCATCAAGCTTTAAAATGAATCTAATTTAGGTTTTTTATTTGGTTCCTCGCTCGAGAAATTTCAGAGGACCGATTCTCTTCACGAATTAAATATATTTACAGGTATAAAAAACAATATTTGAAGAAACCGTCAAAAGTTTTTAAATTTTGTTTTAGCTATAACCCCGACAATAATTATGAAATAAATACTTATTTGAAATTTTGTAAAATCACTAGGCATTGTTTTATAAAATTTATGAAATCGTGTTGCTCATTAGCTTCAAAACTGTTTAAGGAACCATTTTTTGTTCTAAATATATCTGTTTGGTAACAATAGTTTCGGAGGACCAATAGTTATTATAATTATATAAACTAATAGTTTGTACTTACGTGCACCATGGAATACACACTTATCACACTCGCGGATTAAATAAGCGATTTCTGGCCAGAAAACGTGTTCGTATTCCACGCAATGATCACATTCGATTACAAATTATTAAAATGAGCGAGATGAGTTGCTTACGGAGGCTCAAAGCCTTTTCTTCAGAGTCAGCTCCAGAGATGATGTCATCTACGAACGTCTGCGTGCGTAGAATATTTGCAGCTTCAGGATAGGAGTCACCTTCGTCTGCAGTGAGCTGATTTAAGGTTCTAATGGCAAGATACGGTGAACAATTCACTCCGTATTTCACTGTCGTGAGCTTGTAGTTTAAAGAGGGCTGATCTGGACTTTCATGCCATAAGATCATCTGATAGCACTGGTGATCAGGGTGCATTTCCTGTCTATACATTTGGCGAATGTCACAAGAAAAAAACAACGTTATGAATCAGAAAATTTAGTAATAAATCACAAATATTCGTTTGCATCTTTTTGCCTGTTAATAAAATATTATTAAGAGAAATACCATTAGAGGTTTCAGAACTAGCATCAAATACAGTACGTAAACGAGTTGTGCTGCTAGACTCCTTTAAAACACCATGGTGAGGAAGGACGTAAAGAGGTACAGTTAGATCAGTATTATGAGCGTATATCATGTGACCAGAGGCTAAGTAATCAGCCATAAAATCAGTATATAGGGATTTAAATTGAGGTTGAGCACTAAATTTATTCTCTAGAGAGTGCAGTATTTTTTCTGCATTTAAACGAGATTAACCCAGAGGAGGATGTTCAGTCTTGAATGGTAGTCGGACGCAATATCGGCCAGATTGGTCCCGAGTATGAGTGGCGAGAAAGTGATCTTCACATAATGTATCTTCTTGAGAAAGCTTAGACACAGCAGGGGGTTCTTCCTGTTGCCAAAACCTTTGTAGTGAGTAGTGAAGGTCAATGTCGTTGACAACTAGAAGTGTAGTTGATAATTGAGAGCTGGAGTTACTATGAAGTTCACTGCCAGATAGACATGGTGCGTTACCCATTAGTAAAAAGCCAAAGTGTGTGCCTATTAGCCTGGGTAAACCAGGTCCGAGGTTATAAGATTCTTGAGTAAGTATGAGTGGAAATAAAGCACCACCAAGAAGAACGTCTATGCCTCCTGGCAAGTGAAACGTAGGGTCTGCCAAAACATAAGGACGAACCTTGGAAAGAACTTCAGAGTCTACTTGTGTGCTTGGTAGGTTAACACATGTTTTTTCCAATATTAAAAATCTTTCATTAATTGAAATAACCTTGCCCCCAAGAGTTTCAACAGCCGAGACACCTTTTGAGCGTAAGGGTACCTGAGACAATCCTACCACACTATGAGTGGTCTTAGTACGAGAAGCACACAATAATTGAGCAGCACGCTCGGTGAGAAAACAAGATTGACTGCCAGAGTCAACAAGAGCACGAAATACATGAGTAATACCGTTAGACGAGGTAAGCTTAACAAGGAGAGTGCCTAAAAGAACAGTTTTAGAGATTTGAGACGTATGCTGCTTTTCTTGACAGGTCATCGTGATTGGATAATGGGTTATTTCCTGTTGAAGTGTCGGAGAGTCTTGACGCGAAGTTTGAGGTGTGGTCCGTTGCAGCGTAGAGTAATTTTCAAAATGTAATAATGTATGATGATTTTTGTGGCATTTGTAGCAACTAAACTTTGACCTACAGTCGTTAAGATGGTGAGTACCTAAGCATGAGGTACAACGCCCCTTTTCCTTTACAATTTTGAGACGGGATTTGGCGTCCTGACTCTTGAAGTCCGGACACGAATATACCTTATGATCAATTTTATTGCATATAAAGCATGGATGAGGTTTAACTTTAATGGAGGAGCCTTCTCCATAATTGTAGGACATCAGTGATAGTTTTTGTTTAAAGTATTTATTTTGGGAACCAGAGGGGGTGCGTGATCCAGACGAGGAGGGTTTCGAGGTGAAAGGAGAAGGAAGATTGGCATCTTCAACTTCATTACATTCTTTACTTAAAAACCTAATAATTTCCGCTGCATCAGGTATTGTAGTGGAGTCAACTCTCTCTTGAGTAACATTTGATGAACGGAAGTTTTCAAAACGGTTCCTAAGTTCACTATCCATTTTTCGTAAAAGCATAGCAGATAACAAAGGATTTTTACTAGTGATATCGATGTCAAGACCTTTAAGAGCTTGTATATTTTCTGAGTATAAATTCACAAAATTTCTCATTTGTTTAGACGCGTTGTTTACAGAGGGCAAATCTAAAATTTGATTGAGGTGTAAAGTAACTAACCGCCTCGGCGAGTGATATCTTTCCTTTAATAAGTCATAGGTCACTTTATAATTAGCGTCAGAAATAGGGAGAGATTTAATTAAATTTAGCGGTTCTCCTGAGATAACGCTCAATAAATATTGAAGTTTAGAAACTGCTGGTAACGATGCATTTTCATGAATGCTAGCGTTAAATATATTAATGAATGACATCCATTCGAGAAATTCACCATCGAAATGCTTGAGTTCAAGCTTAGGCAGTCGTATATGTAACTGAGGAGTAACTATTTCACATTTAGGCCTTGTTGATGACATCTTACCTTCTATCGAATATACGGTAGAATTGACTCGTATAATCGACTAACTCGTTGATGCTGTTAAGAGGAGCGTAGTTGGGTTGAAAATTCGGGTTAGCCTGTATTTCTAGTTCATGATAAATGTCTAAAATATCAGAAAATTCTTCATGAAGCCTATTTATAGATTTAGCGCGCACCAACAATTTTTGCAGGATTGACTTATCAGATGTTTTTTTTGTTAGATCAAAAATATCTTGAATTTGACTAAATATATTTTCTTTCTTTGATTTAATAACTGCCAAAGATTTTGCCATGATTAAATGATGATTTTATAGTAGAAGATGAGATAATTGCTTTAATTTTTAAATTACAAAATGTTTTAAAGAGATCTTAAAGAGAGAGAGAGAGAGTCCTATGAGCGTATATGTTTAACGGAGAGATATATAAGCCTAAGTAAACAACAAATCGACGTAGGCTCAATGAGATTACCTTCTATAAACAACGGAAATCACTTTTCATAAACTTTTACAATTAATTTAAACCAACATATTAATGCACGCCAAAGCCAAACAAAGATGAGAGAGGTATCAGCTGTTTCATATACTGCGACATGAACTAGTTTTCCAGTGTTTGCATGCACAGACAAAGTTTGAAAAAAAATTGTAGAAATTGTAGAATGAACACATATAACGAATTGTATTTTTTGTGTATAGGTCTTAAGGCTTAAGATCTGGCCCGGAGGACCAAATTTGTTTGGTAACAATAGTTTCGGGGGACCAATAATTATTATAATTATATAAACTAATAGTTTGTACTTACGTGCACCATGGAATACACACTTATCACACTCGCGTATTAAATAAGCGATTTCTGGCCAGAAAACTTGTTCGTATTCCACGCACTGGTCACATTCAGTTAAAAATTAATAAAATAGTTACATTCACGTATTCTAGTACGTAAGGTACGGAGGTTGAAAAGTAGAATAATATATTAGAACGTAGGGGTATCGGTCTACACTCCGGAAAGGTCTAACTTGCTCTGCTGGTTCAAACTGCAGAACAAACCTTATCACGGGTGAGCTTTGTCTGCATTACTGTAATGTATTCAGGAAATACAAAATACAAAAAAAAAACAATTTTTTTAAGAACAAATTGATTAATTAGTTACCAACGCAGAAAAATAAAATAAAGCAAAGTGTTAGAAACTGGGAAATAAATACCATACTGGCTAACCATAACCTTGACTTAAGGTATGTATTCAGGTGGAACAATCGATGCATGAGATTGTCGTATCGTCGTATCGACACATGGATAAACCATTACACTCGTCTAGCTGCTGAGGGTACGTAATCGGAAGAAATATTAGATTGTTATCATTAATTCAAGGAAAGTATAAGATTCAATTTTCACTGCAAATGGAACAGAGAAAAAACTTGATATTGGTTTATCCTAGTATTTGATTCTATGAGTACTTGAATCAAAGGTTTTATTTTTTAATACTTTTTCTGGAATTACAATTTTTTGTATTAGCTTGGAAAAAACACTACTTACTGATTTATTCAGCAGACACGTTTCGCACTAGGTCAGCGGTTTATTCAATGCTGTGAATCACTCAAGAGTCAAGAGTGACTCTTTATTCCGTCTGCTGAATAAATCAGTAAGTAGTGGTTTTTTGCCAAGGTAATACAAAAAAAGTAGTATATACAAAAACCTCAAAATGTACAACATAAAAACTGCAAATCTCTCTTAATTTGTGCATTCCTGTATTCTACATTTTCTCTCGATCAATTCCATTGCTTCGAGTGTCAACTCAATGCATCAAATATTAAGGTTACCTAAAGATCTGAAATATAAAAGACCCAATCAAAAACTATAACGCAATCAGTTAACCAAGAATTATGTCTGATTAGTGTATAATTTCGGCAACGACCTGTGAGACAGAAACCGTCCACAGCCTCGGAAATGTATGATTTAGGCAGTTTTCTAAGCAGGTGTACATTTTCCAATTAGTTTGCAAATGGTTGTAACAGATACAACAACCGGCTGATTTATGTGTCCATAAACATTTTCATAATATTTTGGAATGAGTTTTAATAGATATTTCATTTTATTTTATATGAAAATACCAGCTAAGTTCAAAATAAGAGTGGGGGGCATTAAAAGATAAATCAACACCCTAAATAAAATGAACTATTGCCTAAAAACTAAGTTTAATTTTAGTTACAAATTTATTTCTACTATCGCCATTGTCTACAAAGCTTATACTAGATTACGAAAAAAGACTTCACGTTTGTTCGGTAATTATGACGTCAGTCGTAGTATTCCTAAAAACATTGTTGTAATCTTCTTTAGAGATAGTGTGACGTTAATTGTTTTTTGAAACCAAACGTTTTCTTTTAAATGATAATTATTTAACGCTTTTAATAGGCACTACAGACAATAGATAATACTAAAGGTAATGCATAAATGGTATATTAAAGTTGTAATTAAAATAAAACCATAAAACAATTTTTAAAATTAACCTCAGAAAGTAATTTTGAATTTTTACCAAATAAATTCTGTACACATATTGACAGAACGTTGTTCCTTCGTACGTTAAAGTAATTTTCTGAAATATTATAATTTGAAAACTTTTTAAATTGTTTAAAGGAAACATTTACTGTACAATGGAATATAATTTACTATCAACCCAGATTAATAATGTTTTTTAAGACGATAGGTATATTATTAAAGAAATCTGAAAAAGACGATTTGTAATGGATACAGGTTTTGTATGAAAGTCTAGATCATGTTTTAGCCTCCTGTATTACTTCTATGTTGGTTTTAAAGTTTCATTAAACGCATGATATAGAAACAAAATGGTATTGTGCAATAACCATCTCCAGTCTTAGCACATTTTTTATTCTATAAAACCATCAACGTGAAATATATATCAAAAGAATTATGGAATATTCAGGGGCCTTATGTTTCATTTAGTTGCCTTATTGTTCTAATACCATCTTGTGTATTATCGATCTCTACAGATAACAAAATATAAACTTATAACAATTATTATTTATTATTCGTGTTTACGCTCGCAGAAGTTATTGTTATATAAGAGCAGTAGACTTGCGAGTCAGGTACAACTATTTATTTATTCACGCAAAGTTTCTATAACGGGTACGTTATCGTTTTCAGACCTACAATACACAAGTACACAATTAAAAATAACAACATTAATAAAACTAGTTCACAAATAAACATAGTCAAAATGAAGTTTCTTATATTATAAAACTTTTTATATTAGAAAAAGGGTTTATTTTAAACTATAAATAAATACTTATAAACATATTAGTAAAATAGTAGCAATAATTCTAGGGATTTGACTACTAATAATTGCAAGGATAATAATTTTTTATGTTTACTTTACATAAAAGGTATTTGGGAGGAAATTGCAGATAAACTAAGACGGTTCAACTTTAAAACGGTTCTTATAATTTCGAATAATTTTAGCAATCTTATAAATAGAATTAAAGGTAGTACTGATCGATTACGCGGGAATAAGTGGTCGGTAAAATTAGGAATGCGGGTGAGACTAAGAGATAGGTTGGTGCTCGTGTTGGAGAAAATGAGAATAATAGTAAGAACACTCTTCCTCTCGTGTTTACTTTGAACATAGTTGAAGGTTTGAGCATAAATTTGATTTTGAAAATTTTATTGTACTGGATGAGTCCAACTGGAAGAAGAGACAACTTATTCTGAAGTTGTACATAATAACTTGCAAAAGAATGGTATTAATATTGAAGAATGGTGTCAGAATGAATTTGATAGATTATGTATATAGCATGTATAAAAAATTATTCTGTAAATAAAAGCATCCAAGAATTAGTTAATATTAGTTGTATGTTCTCCTCTTTGGTTTTTTTAATGGTTTTATGTATGGGTTTTTAGTTTTTGTGTTTTTATATCTGTCTATATATTTGTTCTCTCAGTTTTTTGCTGTTTTTAATTATATTTTAGATAAATTATAACTCTCACGATGTAAGTGGGTGTATTTTATTAAGTTTTCTAAGTAAACTTTATTTGAAACTTTTTTTAAGTTTTAAAAAGGGTTTATTGTGAGTGAACTTGTATTTGTATGCATATTTATAGTGTAATGTAAAATATGGTTTTCATGCTTGATGAGGGCAACAAATTAGTTGCCGAAAGTCGCACTAAATAAATCACTGGTTGACTCGATATTCTGACTCATCTTGTATTCAATAGTTATCTCAAGTGCTCAAATAAAAAAGTATACATAAAATTATTGTATAAAATAGAAATTAGAAAAAAAACACAAAACAAATAGGGCCAACTAAATTTAATTATTTAATACTATTACAAACCACTGTCTTTTTATTTCAACAAATATTTAAACAGAAATTATATTTCTTAAAGGCTTTCTACATAAATAGCCTACTACCATTTTGTTGCGCCAACTACCTTTGTACTGTTGCTTACAACTTACCATTAATTAGTATATACATTGCCTGACCGCAAAGTCATTAACAACAGAGTTAAACAAACCCAGATCTAACATTTGGCTTTCATTACATTGAACCAAAGTAAATTTTGTGCTGACCAAATCTGCAAAGTTTTAGTCAATCAGTGTTAGTTCGGCGATCAATTGTTCGATGCATCGCCTAATATCTATTACCTTTGGCGAGAATGCTTGGGGATGAAAACGTTTATCTTCTTTAAACGTAAATAATGGAAGCAAGGACGTAGTCCATACCATTCATAAAGTATAATTCTATTATTAAATTTAAGATAACTTTTTATTTAACTCTAATAAATGTAAATAGAATGAATTAACTTCTTTAATAATATTATTTTCAGTTTTAACTGATACATTTAGTAAGATAAAATGGTTACCATAAAATGGGGTATTTTTTGTATAAAATATTGTTGTTTTAGAACATTCGTAATTAACGAATATTAGAGGTGATAGTTAGTAAACTAGTGATAATTTTAGGCGGAAACATAGGCCAATAAGTTATACCATTTATTTCGTTATTTAGATCGAGGAGATACATAGCAAACACTACTGGCCGTATCATTAAATGGAAGCACTGCCGGCTTGTAATGGGTCGAACCTGCATGAAATGATTATAAACAGTACAGATATCAGTTACATTGCGGAGTGTCCGAGGAGTTATTACTTCGTCCTACCCACGCGTGAAGCTCAAATTAAATGTAATAAACATCTGTCAATGATATCATCGTCGTAACGACATAAAACTAGTGTTCAAAAAATTGAAACCAAATAATTTTCTGTTAAAACGTAAAGGCCTACTCCAAACCTTTACAGTTTATTGGATTCTAGATAAAACCAGTGAAGTCCGTTAGTTCGTACGTCTACATCTCGATACTTTAAAATTCATCTGCAACTTAGTTTATAGATATACAACTCTTATTCACCTAATTATTCTTCAAACGCTCAAGCGAGGTTTTGTAAAAAGAAACAAACCATTGTTGGACGACAATTGCTTTATGATATTTTTATACTGTTCCTTCTTTCATTTCCAATCATTTCATACATACATACACACACACACACACATATATATATATATAGGCCTATATATGAAGTTAATATATTACTATTGTAAATACTTTTATTCACCACTAAGTGCAATAATTTTACCTTGTGTGATGAGGCACCTTTCGGTCATTTGACCATTGTCGAATCACTCAGATTATTGCACTTAGTGGTGGATAAAAGTATTTACAATAGTAATATAACTTCATAAAGTCAGTGTAACGAAAAAATAATGGACAACGTAAAATATCAATGTCTTAAATATATATATATATTATATATATATATATATATATATATATATATATATATATATATATATATTTAAGACATTGATATTTATACAGTTATACAAAATTGGAAAATATACATTAAAACTCCGACTATCCGTATCGTTGATTACCTGAATCGCAATCAGATTTTTGGAAAAAAATTAACTAGCACAGGTACTGTGATTTCTAAAATATTAATTCTGTCTACATGTGTGTTTTATACGCGTAGCTAATACAGGCGCAGCGCAAACATTATTTGGATGCGAGTCACCGTCTCTGTAGTTTTGTACAGCTGGATGTCGTGGCTTTGTCGCCAGGAGCTCGGCCCGACTGTCATTATTTCATTTCGATCAGTCAGTGAGAGGTAAGTGTTTGATTGGCATCAATCCGTGGTTTTGCTTGTGAGTGTACTTTGTCATTCACCGTGGCTTCTAAAAGGAAACGAGTTGTTTTGTAGTTAGCAGATAAACTAATTATAGACCAATCAGATAAACGAGATACGGGTCAACATTCGTCTGTTTTTATATAATTATTCTGCGTTATAAATCCCACATTATTAGGTAAAAAATTGGTGAAATTTATAAATTTTACTTCTTTGACGCTAGAAATAATATTTTTTAAAACAACTAGTAATTTAAATTGTTGGCAAAATCAGATTATTACTACACAAATATTCTACTAAGGTTTAAAATAATTAAAATCTGTATTATTTTAAAATACTATATATGACAGATATAAAATTAAACACACTTGTAATTTACTAACTTGAAAATGATAGAAAACTATGTGAGTACAAAATAATTTTTCACTAGACTTCAGTATTATTAACAAAAAAAAATAATATTTTCGGTTGTTACATAGAAAAGATCCTTTATGTCAATATATTATGATGGGCGTTGGAAAACGACGACATACTTTACTATAAGTAACAATATGCCAGTTAAATACATCTTTATAAAGTACTTACTCCATGTTTAATATAATATATCAATAAAAATATCAGTGTCTATAATAAAATAATTTATTTTAAAATATCAAACAGTGTTCAAGTTTTACAAACAATAATATGTTTGAGAACTGAAGTCTAACTGATATCGCTTTAAAAAATATCTACTTTAATAGTTTGATAGTTATTTGCCTACCAAAATATTTATTTAGTATAGTATATGTCCATAATTTTGACATTATAACTTTTTATTGAAGTTTTAATTGAAAAAAAAATTAGAAGTCCTTCAAATAATTTAAACAACTATTTGTTCCTGTCTACAATAACTGATTCTTCCAAATTATATTTGGCTCCGCTGAGCGGAAGCTTTTCTCTAAGCTGTAGCCAAGGATGCAGAGACGACTTTCAGCAGGATTTTCCAGCGTGAAAGCTTTGGTTAGTTGTCGGAGCTTCCTGGAGAAGCAGAGTGGCAACAGAACTGTCTGTATTCTCTAGTCCCAAATCTTCGTTGAATAATGTCCTGGCAGGATAAAATACGCTTTACTACATCCAATGCCTTATACCCTTGCTAATGGATACAGGCGGATCTCATTTATCATACGGTATGAAAAAAATTGATAGTATCATTAAAAAGTTTTAAATATTTTACTGTTAATAAAGTTTTTTTAAGTATTAAATTTTATTTTTATATTTGTTTGTTGAAAAGTGGAAAATCTAAAATAATATCACGATCTAACTACCAGATCAACTAAGGAAAAAGTATTAATAATAGTTAAAAATAGTGACAGAACATATAAAGTGGTACCAGGTCGGTAATGGAAGGGTTTTGGAATAAATAAATAATGAATTTATCCTGATAAAACAGAACAGAAGTTATTACCCTAGTTTCCCCTCATCATGTACATAACACAGAATCTACTATCGCAGCATAAAAATGGAGGAAATTTTTTCCGGTGGAGGTAAAGGAAAACTATGACGTCAAGCTTTAAAAAAATATAATCAAAATCATGATCCCAGGAACAAAGCGTATAAACATTGAAGACTTTTGAGATAACAGATAATTTTCATAAATGTAAAACATTCGTCAGAACTTTAAATGACAACTCTCAATCACCCTTATCTTCAGTTTTTGTTTCGCAGATTCCTAAATAAAAAACTCTATTAATAGACTAATAAAGACTGTGTTTTAATGCTCGTTCCCTCGTGGCACGACTCGGCCTACAGCAATAAATATAGAGCCCTTGTCTAATTAGTCCTTGATGAGTTCCATGCAAGGTAAACACACAAGTTTTTAGCTTTTCCCAGGAAGTTTTTACCCAAGGAACAAAAGCAAATTCTTGCACACAGTTTTCTGCCCTAAACTCTGATTCTTGACGCATCCTTAATAAGCTGTCACGCAAGTATCTCGTTTAGTGACAGTAATGTGTTGCAACCGTTTAAGTGAGGCACTCATTTGTTTCGGATGTCTGTAAATGAAACTTATCATAGCTATATAATAATTATTTAATACTTATGGTACATCGTTATCATACTAAACCAATAATTCGTTATGAAAGTAGTTAAATTTGTAATTGAAATTATAATTGGAAATAGGCACACTTGAGGTATAAATAAATAAACTCAATAATATCCTTGAATGGGATTGCTTTAAACACTATACAAGTACAATATTTTATTTTTCAAATATCAATATTAGCACAACAATATTATGTATTCGCCTATTTGCTAATAGGCCTACCTTATCTCCAGCTTTCGTACACATCTAATCATTATGTCTTTAGCCTAGCATGATGCTGATTTTTGTCAACGGTAACGACTTATTATTAGGTAAAAACAAATTTTAGAAAAGGTTCAGAGAATCTATTTCATAGCATTATATAAATAAAACCATTTTACCAAAAATCCAATTTAGGAAAAAACAATCAACACGTGAGTTAAAAATCTATATTCTTTAAGCCAAAGTCCGAAACACATTAAATAAATCAGAAATGTTGAGTTGAAATACAAATAGGTTTTCCGATTGTTTATCCTTCGTGGTTTATTCTTCCGTAGAATATTTACGTCAATGTCGAATATTTGAGCTTGCACTGCCTCCTATAATCGAAGAATAAATCCACCCTCCGTGTATCACTACGTATTTATTCCTTTTGTATAGAACGCAGCTTAAACATTAAACCTTAATATTGTTAGGTTTATTAGTCTTAGTTCTGCTCATAATATCGTGCTAAAGGTTTAACACTATAAAGTTTATTTTTTTAATCATGTTAAATCTGTGTTTAATATTTTCACAGTTTGATTCGAAAATAAAGTTTAATGAGAGAAATATAAGGTTTTATGAATTATGAGTTTCATTTTGGCGTTTATTCATACAAATCTTTATTCACACTTTCATAAGTCAAACTGTTTGCCTAATATAATTGAGTGTTTTGAAATAGTAATACATTGTGTATAATTATTTTAGTATCCAGTCTATTTCTTTGCCGTTAAGTTTGCAAACAATATTACCGTAAAGGTGTTGATACTTTGCAAACTTTACATCTAAAGTAAGATTTTGTCTGTTCCATGAGAACTTTGTGAAATAGCGTGATTAATCTTAACTTAGTCACTTTGCATCTCTTGTGTATTTACCTTCTATACAACCGAATATTTTCTTTTTTAACTTGTATACAAAGTTGTAGTAAACCGACATTCAACACTGTTATTTAGTTAAAATTTATATCTAAAGGGTAAATCACTAGTTTATTACATTTTTATAACATGGTCTCAATGGGTAAATCATTGGTCTAATTAGTTATATCATTATATTTATAATATTATTATGTAAATATAATGTAATAAATAATTAAATTTTATTTTAAATAAATATTTATAGAATTAATATTAATTGTTTATAATATGATCAATTATTATATGTTAATAATTGTATAAATTGTATAATTGTATAAGACAGGCCCTACTAGCGAGTTTGATTACGTAAAGTGAATGTGACATAACCTACCGTAGAGTTATTCAATATAGAGTTGACATTATTTAATTATTTATTATTTTATATTCAGTGTTTGTAATAGTACAATACTTTTAAATATTTATATTCACTTATATATTCATGTAATAAGCCAATTCGATTGGAAAAAGCGACGTATTTGAAAAAAAGTAACTTCAAAAGTTGGAAAATTTCAAAAGGTTTACAGTTCATCTATCAGAAGTATGAAGGGAATCTTTTGGATTTAATATATTTAACAGTATTATCTAGCATATTCCTAGAGATGTAATATGTTAGTTTGTTCGTCTGACCCTTTGTACAAGCGTAACTTTACTGTTATATAAAGGCCTGCCGACCTTACTAAGGAAAATTCTCGTTGTCTTTCATTGCATTAGGAGGAATTTGTTCGATATTTTTGTATGCCCTTTTCTTTTCTTTTGTGGTTTTATTATTCTAAATTTCGGTTTTTCGTATTTACTACTATTGTATGCTAAAATAAACTATGTATTGTTTGAAATAACGCTATTTTGGAAACTACAAGATCCATTCTTTATCATAAATGTCAGCTTGTAGTGCCTCAGATTATTTTCACAATGGCTGTAATTGCTAATTGTTCCTTACGACAATGAATTAGCATACACATAAGGAGGTCAATGCAGTATTCTATTGACATTGAAATGGCCCACTGAAATTACAGCATGATATGTCTCTAACACGTATGCACACGAACATACACCTGTGTGGACACATATCTGTATACAACTTAGTCAGGCAGAAACTAACCAAGCTCTTAATATTTCAAGTAGTTACTGAAAATTTGGTCTATAATGGGAGAGTGTTATGTTGTCAACAAATAATTGAGACACAAACACGTAATGACTTTAAATGATGAAAAGAAAATGGATGAGGTTTAAATAACCTAAAACATTTATCTGAGACACTGGGAAAATTATGAGACAAACTATTTCTTTTGAGACGAATTCTTTACCATGCCTACTTTATTAAAAATGTCCCATTTTCTATAACAGCGTCATTCCATTGAAGTAGGATTTATAAACAGACATTTGTATGGGTAATCCTACGAAATTACCGCTTTGTTAAATAAGAGACAAAATTTATCAACTTCTATTATTAAATCTGTAATAATTATAAATCTATTCCTTAAAAAATGGAACTTGTAAGGCTGAGGTATACTTTACCAAGGATGAATATTTGAATAAATTACATGAATTTATTAGTCGTGGTCACTCAGAAGTAGGGTAGGGGGAGGGGTTAATGATTGGATATGCAGATTATGGAATTTGCTGACAAAGTTTTTCATCATATTAACTAAGTTTATATTTAATCATCATATTTACTAAAGTATGAAGTTGCGTGAAGTTTTGTAACTATTCAGAATCGATTAGATGTTTGTGTTTATTTAGGCTATCGTATCAAACATACCTAATAATTTCGAGAATCTGGAACATAGGCTTAAAATTATTTATAAAAATATAATTATGTATACACTAAATAACAACAGGAACACATCATGACTCGTGTTGTAGTTTTAGCATATATAAACCATAAAAATTAATATTATTGTTATAAATGTAAAAAAATATATTTTACAGGATATTAAAATTTTGAATTTCCCAGCGGTTGGTATGGCTAGTCAAAGTTATTTACGAATTTATATTGCACATTTCGATATATCACCCTGTGCATTAACTGTTTTAGATTTTATTTTCTGCTAGACATGATTTGTTTATACACTATAATTGAGTACCTGAACTGGTTTATTAACATTACCCGCAGGAATAAGTAGTAGAATCAATTAACACTTGGAGAGACTTCATAGTCTGAATATAAGATGAAATTCAAATTTATAGAAATAGAAGAAGAATTAAGCAAACATTTTTTTTAAAGTGTCCCAGTGTTACTGAATCTCCGAAATCAACTAGGAAAAGGTCGGAAATATTATGACGCAGAGTTACTTATCATGAATTGACTGGTTAGTATATCGATTATATGAAAATATAACAGGATTTACACTAGAAACCCTTACAGAGGTTTCAATTTAGTATATAGATACATCATGTAAATTATCTCTTAAAAGGTTTGCTGAAATGTATTCACTTTATTGGAAATTGTGATTCAAATTAAGCCAGATTTGTTTTGGATTTTGGGAAAAAGATGTTCTTAGAAATAAGTGTTCTCCAATTCATAGGAGACGATGTGATTGCAGTCTCTAATATGTCATACACCCTAAAATTTATTAATTGTGTCCTTTTGAATAATGTTTAGGAAGAACAAGTAAATACTTTAATATTATTATTTATTATAATTACAGACAAAGTTAGAATGAGAAACTCGAAAAATATTTTCTCTAGAAAACAAAATACTTTGAATTCTCATATTTCTAGTGTTACGTTGGAGGTTTCTGAAGCAAGCTTTGAACTGAAAATAAATAATAAGCCATTGATTGTTAGTAGTTTTAAATTTTGTACTAAAAATCGAGCTTATTTTTATTTACAGTGAAGAGTATTACTAATTTTGCTTAGAGCGTGCACGTAGCAATAGTTCATAGGTTGCGATAACTATTTGGTCCTAATTCCATAAGGGAATGATCATTAGTTGTAGGGAATGCAGTTTTACCCTTGTTGACGTTGCCATCGTTACTTTACTGCAGTATGATGTCTCTGAGGGCACGAGAAAAGGGTCTTAATCACAATGATGTCACGAGGACAGTAAAGGTGACAGTTTGATAAGGGTATGAAAGTCATTTTTTACTGAAAAATATTGCAAAACTTGCACTATATCAAGCTATTCTGACTGATTTCCATACATTTTAAAATTCACGAACATGTGTGTCAAACATCCCCTAAAAATAAAAACTGATTCCCACAGTGGTAAATCTGCACTAATAATAACTTGTTTTTATATATTGACTACACTTCTTTCTGAATACGAGTAGTCTATACATTTTTAACTTAATGCATGAACTCATTATTTTGTTTCCTATTGTTAACTTTAAGGCAATCTCTGCACTGGTGTTGATTTTTTTTTGGATGTTGCGTATTTTTTTTATTTAACATAATTCAGATTAAATCGAAATATTTTTTTTTTAATAAACGTGGAACTGAGTAACGGTATCAGTAAGACTATTTGAAGTTACATATATAATTATAGTATAATTTTATTCTCACACATATAATTCAATTATTGTAACATGCATAGCCATGAGATGATGCATTATTAGCCTGAAATACGCATGAGATGATGCGTTGTTAGTCTGAGATACGCATGAGATGATGCAATGTTAGCCTGAGGTAGCCATGAGATGATACATTATTAGCCTGAGATACGCATGAGATGATGCAATGTTAGCCTGAGATAGCCATGAGATGATGCATTATTAGCCTGAGATACGCATGAGATGATGCATTGTTAGCCTGACATACGCATGAGATGATGCATTATTAGCTTGAGATGATGCATAGATAGCCTGAGGTACGCATGAGATTATGCATTGTTAGCCTGAGGCACGCATGAGATGATGCATTGTTAGTCTGAGATACGCATGAGATGATGCATTGTTAGCCTGAGATACGCATGAGATGATGCATTATTAGCCTGACATACGCATGAGATGATGCATTATTAGCTTGAGATGATGCATAGATAGTCTGAGGTACGCATGAGATTATGCATTGTTAGCCTGAGGTACGCATGAGATGATGCATTGTTAGTCTGAGATACGCATGAGATGATGCATTGTTAGCCTGAGATACGCATGAGATGATGCAATGTTAGCTTGAGATACGCATGAGATGATGCAATGTTAGTCTGAGATACGCATGAGATGATGCATTGTTAGCCTGAGATACGCATGAGATGATGCGTTATTAGCCTGACATACGCATGAGATGATGCATTATTAGCTTGAGATGATGCATAGATAGCCTGAGGTACGCATGAGATTATGCATTGTTAGCCTGAGGTACGCATGAGATAATGCATTGTTAGTCTGAGATACGCATGAGATGATGCATTGTTAGCCTGAGATACGCATGAGATGATGCAATGTTAGCTTGAGATACGCATGAGATGATGCAATGTTAGTCTGAGATACGCATGAGATGATGCATTGTTAGCCTGAGATGCGCATGCGATGATGCATTGCTAGTCTGAGATACGCATGAGTTGATGCATTGTTAGTCTGAGATACGCATGAGATGATGCATTGTTAGCCTGAGATGCGCATGCGATGATGCATTGTTAGTCTGAGATACGCATGAGATGATGCATTGTTAGTCTGAGATACGCATGAGATGATGCATTGTTAGCCTGAGATACGCATGAGATGATGCATTGTTAGTCTGAGATACGCATGAGATGATGTAATGTTAGTCTGAGATACGCATGAGATGATGCGATGTTAGTCTGAGATACATTTTTAGCATGAAGGGTGGTTTAATTCTCAGTTAAATATCACTGTATTAATAAGCGTTTTAAAAATTTGTCTATAAAACTTTCAGAAAACTTTTCGACAAGAAATTAGGGTAATTGTTAATACTTCCTGGTAAAACATTCCTAAATTATACTTTTATCGTTATATTTAGGTAATATTTTCGTTTTATTTTAAGCAATTATTATTCATTATAATTGTAACCTAACAAAATCGCTCTTATATTAAAATATTTTCTTGAAATATTTAATAAAAATAAAACCATTTGATTCTAGAATGAAGTTGAAGGTAGATATTCATTTCTATAATATTTTAGATGAATTTTGTTTCAATGCAAAGTTGTCAGAGGGGGAAGTAGATGCATGTCCAAGTGTGACAACTACGAGGCAAATCAATAGAAGCGGAAACACTCAGTTAGATTGCAAAACGTTGCCTCTGCTGTGAAGTAGCCAAGGGATACGACAGTGTAGCCTATTGACTTGTGCAAGCGTAAGGTGTCATATCCACCCCACCCTTTATAATATATGATCGTCAGTGGATTTGACTGCATCCCATACTTAATGATATTAAAGAGACATTCCGTATTTAATGGATCCGTAGGCTATGTTTAGAACACTGATCAAACAACCCTTACGAGTATGTAAACGTGTATACTGTGAGAGAGTGAGTGATATTATTAAATAATTACCTCATCTCAAGACCAAATCCTGGATAGAGGATTACCAAACTGTTTTTGGTAAGATGAAAGAGGTGGTCCTTTATCCCCTGTCGAACAACTTTCTACTCGAGAAGGGGACTTAGGAAAGTCAACTGACCCTGAACCTATTATATATATATATATATATATATATATATATATATATATATATATATATATATATACATATATATATATATATATATATATATATATATATATATATACATATATATATATATATATATATATATATATATATATATATATATATATATATATATATAATTTAAAAACGACCAAATTCTACACTAGAAGAGTGTAATGTAAAGATATGTACAAAGATAACAGTATAATACATAATGCTATACGAACAACTTCACTATGTGACACCGCATTACTATATACTTGTATTAAAAGATTTCTAGGAAATACCTGTTTAAGATAGTTTTGGTGGTTATAAAAAACTAAAGCATAAAAGTTTTGTACTCAAAATATATCATTTCTAAAGTTAAAATTGAACACAGAATATCCGATTGTGTGTGTGTGTGTGTGTGTGTGTGTGTGTGTTTGTGTTTGTGTGTGAATGTAACAATAAACCTATCACAGTTTTCACTGCTACTTTCTAAAGTCCAGTAAATTTCTACTGTTTTACTTTGTGAAAGAAACTACTTTAACAACAATAAAACTTTCACATAGTAATGTGCGAACCTTTCCTTGAACTTGGCGACATACGAACCATTACGTAACTTGAAATGCCATGTCTTATTCAAATGACCACAGTTGTGGGATACTTAAACAATAAATTTAACGGTGGGTTGAAACAGATACACACTGCAACAAGTGAATGTGAACCCGCTAAATGTGAATTGTTGCCGAATACACTTGTTCTAGAGTATTGTTTGGACAAAAGATATTTCGCTTCGGAACGGCAATAAAAGTAGGCTATACAATGCTTTAAATATGTAACATTATAATAATGCAAAGTTCAAACATTTGACCAATCACTGTATGATGCTCCAGCGGTTGATAGACTACAAAATATTTTTAAGTAATACTTTCAAATAGAAACGTTTCATAATCTTTTAATGGAATTTGTGTAAACAATATTTTACTTTGCGAAATACAATTATCGTTTTGAACTTGTGGAATACAAAGTATAATATGCCTAAATGAAATGTTTTTATAGAAGGGATGACCTACAAGACTTAGATATGGAGGATTTATCAACAAAGATCAGAATAATTTATTATTCTATTATACAACTTTATTTAATAAGAAAATTTATAGTTGGTTTTATTTTGACTGAATATCATTACTTGAAACTATTCAACACAGTTATGGCCGTGAGTGTGATAAAACATATTGTCTGCACATATTCACTATGCGAGAACCCGAAATAACCTAAAAATATATCTTGTTTTTATTGCATACGTTCTAATAATTCAAAGCAGAATTTTAAACGAAAAGCAAAACTAACAGATTTCTCGATATCTTTGTCAGTCCCCCAATAAAAGGCTTGCATTCCGCTTGACTTGTCGGTATGTTTGGAATTTGGGAATATAACATAGCTTTGAATCTGGACGAACAAACAAAACAGCATTCTTTGCAGGGGAAAGAAAAGGTTACATCCAATTGACTGTATCATATGGCGTGCTTTTCAGATATTCTTTTTATAAACACAATTTTAAGAAATACTTATTCTGTTTCGAGTGACTCCGTATGAACGTACTTCTTAGATTCCCTTATTAAGTATTCACTAACATTCACTGACTAAGGTAAAATTCCACAATGTAAAATTGAAAACCTCTTTTACAAAGGAATCATTTCAAGTTGGAAAATACAAATTTATATCTTCAACATAAATAAATTTGAATCAATTTGTAATTCAAAGACACCTGTGTATCTTGATCAATGTATCGTATACATTTCAATTCTTTAAATTATTAAAGGCCTAATAAAAAGTACATTTTTGTAAAAAGTAAAGTAAAAAGTATAGAAAATGTTGAAAATCAAGCAATAATAATAAATAATACAAAAAAGTCTTTAACCGCAAATCCTCCTTAGACTGTATTAATAAATAATACACAAATACCTCTAACCACAACTGTTCCTTGAGACGGCGAAGCCATACTCATTACTAAATATTCGAAATAAATTACAGTGGGTAAATATTAACAAATAATGCATTGATATTTGTGGCTAGAGGTTATTTTTGTGTTATTTCTTATTATTTACCCACGGTAATTCAGTTCAAATAAATAGTGGTTAATCCTTACTATATAAAACGTTATTTCAACTACACTTGCATAATCGAATATTAGCAGTCACAGATCTATACCTCCAATAGTATATCTGATAACTTTAGGTATTAATTATGAATTTTTTTATAAAATACATAAAGAATTGTTTAATTTTTTTATAAAAAGTTAGTTTTTGTTTTTTTGTAAATTGAAATAACTTTATTACCTGAATTGATTATTTGTTATTTGTATTGTATAGAACGTCTTAGTTAGTTTGTTAAGATACAACATGGGCAATTATTGGCCGACTATACTTCCTAATTACCATAAAATTAAACACAAATACTAACTGATGAAATTGTTTACCTGAGGGCAATTATTGGCCGACTATACTTCCTAATTACCATAAAATTAAACACAAATACTAACTGATGAAATTGTTTACCTGAGGGCAATTATTGGCCGACTATACTTCCTAATTACCATAAAATTAAACACAAATACTAACTGATGAAATTGTTTACCTGAGGGCAATTATTGGCCGACTATACTTCCTAATTACCATAAAATTAAACACAAATACTAACTGATGAAATTGTTTACCTGAGGGCAATTATTGGCCGACTATACTTCCTAATTACCATAAAATTAAACACAAATACTAACTGATGAAATTGTTTACCTGAGGGCAATTATTGGCCGACTATACTTCCTAATTACCATAAAATTAAACACAAATACTAACTGATGAAATTGTTTACCTGAGGGCAATTATTGGCCGACTATACTTCCTAATTACCATAAAATTAAACACAAATACTAACTGATGAAATTGTTTACCTGAGGGCAATTCATTACAGATCTTATTATTAATATTCGTGGTAGCAACAGGATGTAATAGTGCCCTATGAAATCCCTTAACAAGAAATTAATAGGTTAATTTTAAAGCTACATAATTGTAAATTACAAAGCATTTAAAGCTAATTGGGTAATTTTAAAAAACAAATAATTGTAAATTATACAGCATTTAAAGCTAATTGGGTAATTTTAAAGCTAAATAATTGTAAATTACATAGCATTTAAAGCTAATCGCGTAATTTTAAAAACCAAATGATTGTAAATTATACAGCATTTAAAGCTAATTGAGTAATTTTAAAGCTACATAATTGTACATTACAAAGCATTTAAAGCTAATTATGAATGTATAATTGAATAGAAATTAAGAATTATGTGAGATTTTATATTTAATAAGATAAATATTAGATATGGTTTACGAATTAATATTGCAAGTAATATTAAAAAATTTCCCTTTTTTCCCCTGCAAAAAAAGGGAAATTATTGATTATTTTCAATATAATTGAATTAAAGCTAATTGGTTAAAAAAAGGGAAATTTGTAATAGTACTTGCAAAATTAATTCGTAAACCATATTTAATATGTATCTCAATAAATATAAAATCTCACATAATTGGATAAATGTCAATTAATAGGTGAAGAATAATAGGTTAATATACCTAGAAGGATTGAGAGTTACATTTATATTACAAAATATTATATTGTAAATTAAATACAAAGTATTTTAATTGTAATGCTTATATTTCCACATCTTAACAATAAAAACCAAATAAGGAGGTTTGCTCCTAATTTTCTATCCCCCATATCTCCAAAAATAACATTATAATTAGGTACACGTACAGCAATTAACGAACCATTGCTAGTGCGTTAAACATTGCACCCGCTGTTGCAATAGTTTTATCAGAGATACAAGCCAGAAGTAGACTATTTATACATTCCTTATACTTTATTTCTTAAAAGTCCGACATCGCATACAAAATTATGAATCCGTACGAGTATTCTATAAGCATTTCTATATTCATTTCATATTAATCAAACTGTTTTGGAGTTATAATATTTGACTTTCCTCAAGAAGGTTTGAAATTATTACATAACTTGTTACCTATTTGAAGTAGTTCTCTTCTCCTCTACAAGGTTAAAAGAAATTGTATAATCCTTTTGGGGATATTTATCGCAAAAACCTCTCCTCACTGCTTCCCTGTTCTGACGAACAATTTTAAAATAGTAAGTATTATAAAAGTTCCCGTATGTTTATATTTACTTATATAGTTGTTGTGTTTTATAAATAGATAATATACATCTTGCAGCAGAAACATTAGAAGTATATAACATGACCCTTTTATATTTATAAAAAATATGCATTCCGGACGTCATTAATATAAAACTAAAAGACTGTAAACGTATTATTAGTTTCGGTAGTCTACTATTTTCCAATGTAGGTTGTTTTAAATTGAAACCCCTATATTTTAAATTTATTTAGTAATTTAAAATATCACAAAACCATTTCTGTTTGGTGATAAACTTTGCTGTACATTACCTTTTATTATATAATGAAAACTAAGATTATAAATTATTTTATACTTTGGTTTAATATTTTTTTAAAACTTTAAAATTAATTAAATATACATGGTGTGTCAGGAGGAATCTCTCATAATACACAAGCGTATTTCTCCTAACAAAACAATGAAAAACGTTTATATAAACATGGGTCTGAAAATGATTCGTTGACTAGTGAGACAGGGTTAAAGATTTAACATGAAATTAAACTCCCTCAGTGAAATCAACTTACACTGAAATTTTTATGGCGTTTATTGAGTTTTTAATTAGGTAATTTTTATGTAAAATGAGCTGAAAAGTCGTAAAACCTGTCCCATAACTCTATTTGTTTTAGAGTAAACTGGGGTATATCAGAAAGGTTTAGGATCGAAATACATTTTATTTTGCGTTTGGACTACAATAACCCCTATACAATGCCTAATAAACAAATAAAAGTTATTAATAAAAAGTGTAGAGAATTTTGTTCTCAATAGAATAATGTAGATCAGATCAATAAAAACGGAATGGTTTTCTTTTAAACTCTATGTTATTAAGGAACACATGGAACTAAAAATTATAAATATCACTCATTAGTAACGACGTCGCCTGTTTTAAAATATATGGCAATGTCTCTCAAAATAATTTTATTACAAATCAAACAATTATTTAATTAATCTACAGTAAGATTCATAAAACTAATTAATCAAAATACATTGATACCAGTGTTAATTCACATTTTAACCCGACAATATGAAGAAAACAATAAATTTTCTAACAAATGTGTTTTATTTTTCATTTCTCTGGCAGCAATTCTGTGTAAAAGTTCATGTTTACTATCCGATTTTTGAGCACATTGCCTCAAGTGTCCCCATACAAACACATCTAAAGGGTTCAAATCGGGAGATCTCCTAAGAGGAAACTATTCCGATTTTAATGATTTTATTTACAATATATTTTTGAGAATAGTATTATCTACATATTTTATTAAACATTTTTCTTTGTTTATAGGCAATTTAAGGGAGTTATTGTAGCCCAAACGCAAAAACGCGTGTTTTCGACCCTAACGTTTTGCCTATACAACAATTTTAACTTAAACTATTAGAGATAGAGTTCTGAGACAGGTTTTAAAAGATGTGCCAGCTCATTTTACATAAAACATATCTAACTAACAAATTCAATTAACGCTCTAAATATTTCAGTGTAAATTAGTTACTGAGGAGGAGCTGAATTTCAGGTTAAATCATTGACTCTGTATAACTCGCCCAGACCCATGTTTGTATAAAGTTTTTTTTATTATGTTGGTGAGAGAAGCGTGAGCAGCATGAAAGATTCCTCCTGAATAATTTAAAATACCTCTTGCATTTTGTAGAGATTATTTTTTCACGTGCATTTTTTTCAAAAATATATGGTTTAGACCTACCTAGTGAATAATATTCGAATTAATATTTGACAAAAACAAAATAATTAGAAATATATTACTTGAATAACATACAAACTTACCTCGCCATTAAAACATACAGACCACATTTAGGCTTTAAAAACCATATGTTACCAATACATTTCCACGAAATACATTTGCAATATTTGTAGACTGCCATTTTAACAGACAGACAAGAGTTTATATTCAAACGATAAAAAACATACAGAAGAAATATCCATTAGAAAACCCATTTTATCTTTATTTTAATTACAAGGACATTTGGAGTGAGTATGAATATGTTATTAAAATTGTATCTTTATTTTATGGAAAATGATGGAAAGAGACTTTGATAGAAACAGCATTATAAATGTAAATCTGTAAAGAAATAATTCAATATAAATCATAGAATGTTTAATTAGACTCTACAGTTTAAAGGGAGGGGCCGTAATCACGTCTTAGACTTGCTCAAGGTCTGCGTTAGTCAAGAGAATGAAGATTTGATATCTTCAGAGTGTTGCATGCTTTTGTCAGTTCACTGTATTGTAACCCTCCTTGTCTATAACTATCAGTGTCTATAAATTATATTTGAAGGAAAGACAATTTAGGTTGAAATAAAATGTCATTAAAAAATGTTTGTAACGTGTTAAATAAATTAATTCTAAGGGAATTAAATGATTTTAAAGATTGCAGTAATTCATTACATAATTAAAGATTGACCTGCAATACCAAATGATCAGTTGGAACAAGAATGATGTATATTACAAATAATTTAGACACGATGTTAGTTTAAACAAATCAAATATTACTTATGCCAATTAAACAAAATTTATAAATTAATACATATTGAAAATGCTGGCTCACCCTTGTTACATTACATATTTAATTTAAGAGATTTATTATATGAATATCTATGGCAGAGGGCGAGATATTTATTTGAAATTGCTTCTATATATTTAAGATGCATTAATGATTGTACATTGAATTTAAATTAATTATTTTACATTGTACTATTACTTTAAACACTTTGTTTTACAGAGAACTGGCTTATAAAGCCATGAAAGATTAAAGTTAAGTTTTTCAAACGTTATTCCTTTTTAACACACAATTTATATAGTACAACGTAGCTGCTTTTTTTGTTACGGTGATCCGACGAGACTTATTTTGGAACGAAATCCCCCATTCAGCGTTTCGGCAATGATCTTTCCTCTCAAGGTATTTATCCGTAAGTAACATTCCTTCGTATGAAAATAAAAATTCAATTAAAATACATAATAAAAAAACAAAGGCGTCCTTTGCTCCTGCATCTCAAATGAGGTCCTTTCCGGTTTACATTTTGACACATAAGAGAAAGAAACATGGCTTGCGATCCGCTATCTAGGTTTGCGCGCATCTTGTATTGCGCAGCTCGGTCCTAGTAGTTTCTTTTTTGCAAAACAGATTTCGTGCTCTTACATAGATTTCGGTTCAGAATACAATTTTTTTACTATTTATATTTTAAAACGATTTTAAAATTTTTGAATCTTTTGTTTTCTGAATCTTTTTGAATATGTAACACACCTAAAATGTGTTACATGTTATTTATGAAATAATAAGAGTGCATAAATTGTTTTAGTGATTGGTATAAGTACATACAGAGGTCTCGCAGGTTTTTTAAGACTTGCGAGTGTCAACAAATATAAAAGCAGTAAAACGAGAAACGTATGAACAATTAATAGTATTTGTTATTCTGGGTACAGAAACAGTAAGTTATAAAAGAAAATTTGGCTTATCACGTATTCCATCTTTAGTGCTATAAAATAATAATAATAAATGTAACGTTATTGTATTACTATAATACATGGTTTTAATTGGCTATATAGTAATAAAAACAGTTCTTATTAATGGGTTTACCTTTCAGAAAAGGTCTACCTGAACGACAAATGTATAAGAGGCAATTTAAATTTTAAAAAGGCCACACATTACTAATATATTTGTGGGTGACGTTAGTAACACTTGCAACTTGTCCAACCCAAACGTCACACAGTATTGGCGTCGTAAGGTAGTTGTATTTAAATATCAAACTTTATTTTTCTTATTAAATTTGTATTTGTTCACAGTTATACAGTTTTTAAAATGCATATTAAAATAAAATCTAAAGATTAAAAAAATAAAAATATTGATCAAAATTTATAATATTTATTTGTGCAATCCTACCTTGGAGAAATAATATTCAGTTAACTATATTTGATACTTATAAGGGCACCTTTTAACGTTTTCCCGATGCTTCTCAAAAATTGCACTTAAAGCATACAGATACAGATATGTTTGAGTACAATGTAACAATAACTAGATAATAATTTTTCAGAAAAACAGTTATCATAGCGGATTCAGAAGGAAATAACAACACATTATTTGTTCAACAATAGAACAATTGCGTTAAAACATCATGTTTAGGTGTTTCAATGAATAATGAAATGTTTTGCAATTTGTAATAAAATAGTGATTTAGAAGAACAATGGTAAGGCATTAATTATTGAAATGAATGTGATGTTGGTTCTATATACAACAATGCAGGCTTTGTTCAAGTTGTTAATGTTTAATTATAACAATCGCAGATAAATCAGAACAGGTGTATTGAAAATGTTACATTTGTGCTATGGAATATGGCAATAAATCATTAATTTATAGCCAAAGAATTCATTAGTCACAGAATATATTACGGGTCACAAATCTCTGCAATAGCATAGGATTGTTTGGAAGAAAATCATTTCTTTACAAGCTGTACACATTTCCTTCTTAATGATATTATATCTGATTGGTCTACTTGCTTCTAACCAAAATACTCTGGATATTCGATCCCCGGTACCAAGCAGGAACAAAATTGTGTTTCTGCAGCTCCTAGCCGACTCCCTTGGTGAAAAAACTGACCTATAGTATTTACGGACGGTTTAAATGTAGTTTTGGTCGCCTTTTATAGTAGTGCTAACCTTACTCGAATACTGCGAGGGTCTCTATCTCTCTCTCTTTCTTTCTGTATGGTATTTATAGCACATTATTGTGTAATGTAACCATATTTATCTCAATAGACACTTGGTAGACACCAGAAATAAATAAATATAAAATGTTATTATCTAACCGATCGTCTATTATGTACTACAAGAATGAAAATTGAGTTTGTAATTTATATAGGATTTATTATAAGACTAATTATATTACATTGTTGATTTTGTAACACTTGAAGTTTGTCTGACTAGTGGGCTTCCATCATCGCCCATAGCGTCACTACTGCGAACATAAACTTACAGACCTTTATAATTTGTTGGTAAGTAAATTCACTAAATTATATCTGTATCGATGATGATGATCGTTGTAAATATAAATTATATATTCATGATAATGGTAATGATGACCTTGTTATTGAAAATCATTTTTAATAATAAAATTTTAAAACACTTGTACATATATTAATATGTTATACATTCCTTTAGTGAAACTTACTTTTTTATTATTAAGGGCGGCCATTTCGGGTCATATATCCCATTGTGAATATAGACCGTAACGGCCTAAGTTACGCAGTGAGTTGACAATGGGACACATTTCACGAAACGACCGTCCTCAAAATTGGAAAAAGTAAGTGCTGTTTTAGACAAGTTTGCATAGTAACATATATTGAAATATTTTTAGTGAAACAACTAGTAGCTCCCGTAAAGGCGGAATCAAATATTATTTAAATAAAATACTTGTCGTTTAATTTTAGGTCTTGATTACTTAATAATTTTAAAAATACTTAACTAAGTGAATACGTAATTGCTTACTTGCTGACGTGTTTCAAAACATTCGTTCCTTTTACGAAGCTAACTCTCTACTGTCGGCATTGGTTTGGCGTAAAGACTCTAACGGAAACGAATTTATGACTGTGGAATGGGTGGGTTGTTTGAGTTGTGTGTCATATAGTAGAAAAGACTGCTGGCTTCAAAATGGGTGTGATCATTTAATACGTTTTCTTTATCTTTTGCGTAGTGTTTGTAGATTTCATATTTTTCTAAGGTTGTTAGTTTTTCACTTTGTTTTAATGTGTGTAGAAGATTTAAATTAGTGTGTATGTCAATGTGTGTGTTGGGTATTGTTTAGGTGTTTTGCGTAGCTGGATTTAAGGTTTGTTTGTTTTTTTTTTGGTAATGTGTTCTTTGAAGCGTGTATAGAATGACCTGCCAGTTTGGCCGATGTAATAGTTGGGACAATCGTTACAAGTTAATTTGTAAATACCTGAGACTTTGTATTTGTCAGTATCTTTTTGAAAAGGTTGTATGTGCTGTCTTAAAGTGTTTGTTGTTTTGTAGGATATTTGGTAATGGAGTTTATTGAATGTGGAGGCTATTTTGTGTGTGTTTTTGTTGTGGTAGGTGAGGGATATGTTTTTGTTGTTTTTTTGTGTCGTTTGTTTGCGTGGCCGTTTGATGGTGTTTTTGTTAATTATCCTGAATATGTTGTCTATGAGTGTGTGTTGGTAGCTGTTTTGTTGAGCTAAGTATTTTATTGCATACTTATAAGTAATACAACATAACAGCACGACAAAAGTCTGGTAGCGCGGCTCACAATTCCTAAAGATGTTGCATGGAATTTTTAGTATTGCCAATAAAAATAAAAAATGTGACAGCGTAAATATAAAGTGCAATTAGAGAATAGGATTTAGAAATTAATTGTAAACTAGCTTGTATAAGGTTCCGTAATTTAATATTTGAAAAAACTTTAGCCACCTAAAACATTTACTTACACAGTTTTTAATTTCAAGTATATAAATAAAAATTGATATTATGGCTTTTATTTTAAATTTAAATGTATTACATTCTCTTAAATATTAAAACTCATATTCTTTGTGGATAGGGATAAATATGACTTTACTAATGTTAACGTCGTATAATTGATTCTACTTATCATTTGTTTCATAATAATATCAACATTTGAAAATAAAACAAAATTTTTTGTATTTTTATAAATATTTCAGGTTAGTTAATAAAAATGTGTTTACTCCTGAAGAAAATATAAATGATTTTACTCTTGACGAAAATATAAATGTGTTTACTCCTGAAGAAAATATAAATGTTTTCACTCTTGAAGAAAATATAAATGTGTTTACTCCTGAAGAAAATATAAATGTTTTTACTCTTGAAGAAAATATAATCATGTAAAAGAGTACTAAAATAGTTCTTGTATTGATGTATTGTGTAAGAAATACCAAAACAGCATTTATGAAACGTATGGTCCCCCTCCCCAAATTAGGATACTTTACTCAATAGTTACATTTTCTTAATACCTTCAAGTCATTTCGCAAAAACTATTGTTTAAAGGAAAAATTTGCTAAAAAATCAGTTAAAACGAGATGAAACTTTATGACAACCTTTGCGACTTATCTGCTTTTATCTGTAGAATATAAGACATTGGTGCAATTGAGGTTAATATCGTATACGCTTACAGACTATGCACCTGACTGAAATTCAGACTATTGTATTGTTTCATGGATTTGTTTTGGAAATTAAGGCTATTTAGACAAAGCTACACAGAAATTATTGTATTCCCATACAGTGTAAACTTCTAAACATAACTAAATAAATATAATTATTTTAAAGCCTTATTTAATTTATATGATGGTACTTTTAGGCATTTACTTCATAAATATAATAAAATAACATTTACGTAATTATAAAATAAATATCAATATATTACAAATAAGAATGAGTTATTAAACACTATCAATACGGTAAAAACAGTATATTTTCTTGGTAATAAAGATGAAAATTAAGTTAAAAATATTATGAAAATATATTTATATTTAAAAACAACAAATTTAAATCTAAAAACATTTACTATATTAAAAACAGTATTTGGTTTGAATATAGAGCCTGTATTAAATAATGCCAATTGTATTTATTAACTGGTTTTACATTTTAAAAATAAAAGCCTAATAATAGTAATAATTGTTTCCTATTAATCGACTTTGCCACGACTTAGGTCACGACGTTTCTCATGTTAACAGGGAGCCTAACCGGTCTCAAAAGTCTCAATGACTTTTATGTCGTCATCTTAATCTTATATCATAATCGTTTCCTCTTTACTCCCAATTGATAAAACTTTTCTCGTCGTTTCGTATTAAGGTACAAAACAATTAGAAAATAAATAAAGTTAGGAGTAAACGAGTCATCACGTTTGCAGATAGAGCTCAGAAGGTGGGTGAAACAAAAAAGAAACTAACTTTGAAATGTTAGCGTTTGCTCACTGAACCAATAATATAAAGTTCTCGTGTCCACACGTTATGCCAACGTATTGTTAGTCGATACCTGAAATTGGTGTTCACAAACAAAAACAATAAAGGCCATCCATGCGTAAGCACTTCGTTGTTAAGAAATACGAAATCTTTGTATTGTTGATTTTTACTAAAAGTAAAAGTCTCCAGGCAATACTCTTCGTCTATACTCCAGTGCTTTTATTCCTTTACTTCGAAAATTGAAACTTCTGTGTTGTTTTATATTACTCTCCAGTAACTGTCTAAGCGAGAACAAGTGCATTTATAGTAGTGAAAGGGTAAATCCAAATAACAATTTATTTTACATCCTAGATAATTATATTTCTAATAATTTGAAACATATTACAACTCAATTTAAAATAGAAAAACTATGTTAACGTCTTTTGTGGCTTTGAAAAATATATTTCATTTAGTTTTTATCTGTTATGGGGTCACACTCAATCTTTTTCTCCCTCTTTTATCTTCTTTTCTTCCTCTCTCTCTTTTCTACTCCCTTTCTCCCACTACATCCCTCCCATATCCTCTCTCTCACTTCCTCTCCTCAACTCTATCTCATCCACGATATCTCTATCACTCTCTTTACTCTCCCTACCTCCCCACTCCTTCCTCTCCACTCTTTATTTTCCCCCAATCGCCTCTCTATCATCTCCTCCTCACCTATATCTCTTTTCTCATGGTCAATTTCTCTCTGATCACTCCCTCTCTTCTACGTTCTCTTTCTTTAATCTCCTCTTTCCACACATTTCCCTCTCCGCACTCCCCGTCTTACCTTCCTCACCTCACCTCTGCCCCTCTCTCCAATACTCTCCCTATACCCTCCCCTTTGTCTACTTAGTTAAGATACACATATATAGAACACTCATAACGAAACACATACAACATTCGGGAATCATAGGTTTAGAACAAAGTTAACATTCAGCTCACCGTTGATCAGCCATGACACAGGAGTAGAGACATTTACCAATAGAAGACTATTGCATAAATTAAACATATGATGATGAAAATACCCTATTATGTTTAATTTTCAAAATAATCTTTTGATATTCTCTGCAGTTGGAAGTAAAATTAGACAAGTATTACTTTTAAATAGTATAATTTACTTGTATATAAATATATTTTTATTTGAGCTAAATATAAAGATTCCGTAATATTTTTAGTTTACTTACAATTTAATATTAGATAAAAACAAAACACATAATAAACAAACACAGGTAATAATAATGCTCACTTATACATATTTTCCAAATAAAATGATTAGTTATTCTAACGACATAATTGTACATTCAAATATTTACTGTCCATATTCATGATGTAGAAGACATCTATTGTGTTTCTAAATAGTTTGATGTAACAAAAACAATAATTATAAAAATTGTTATAAAGAAAAATTAGTGCTCATCCTTGTAAGAAATTAGAGCAATTAAATTTATGCCATCTTGTAAATAGTAAGTTTTAAGAATTCAAGATGTTCTTTCAGTCATAACTGTGACTCAACTTTAGGGAAATCATAATAATTAAATAAAAAACCCACTAACCACAATATAACTTGATTTAATCACTTGATGTACATTTCTGTTACCAGGTAACCATATTGAGAAGTACTGAACAAACTTAATTTATTAATTAATTTTGTTCAGTACTTCTGAAGATGGTTACCTGGTAACCGAAATGTACATCAAGTGATTAAATAAAGTTATATTGTGGTTAGTGAATTTTTCAATTAATTATTATAACATTAGGCCACAGTTGCTCAAGAAATCATTCAATTAAAGTTAGGGAGATCCATTGATTAATATAGTTAAAAAAAAATCAAATAATTTTGTTAAAACGGAATGTTCTATAAAATTTAAATAGAAATAAAACACAAGAATTTTACATTCTTAATAAGCAAACTTTGTTTATAAAGGTACATCAACTGAAAAACAAACGAATTAGGAATTTATATTCACAAGAAGTGCAGTAGGTTATTCTTTATGTTTGGTTGAGAAGCCTGAACCAAAATACAGATAAAATAAATATTATAAACATCTGAAAGACAGCCTACGTTACATTGTCAAGTTACATTTTGAATCATTAATTTAAACATAAACGAGTAACAGCAAATTTGAAACAAATTGTGCACTTAAAAAATATAACAGTATACGTTTACCCAATATATTATATCTTTAGCGTGACATAAATAAGTGATGAGGTGTTAAATGAAAAACGAAAAAAAGATAGAGGGATCCTCCACAGAATATAAAACTCAGTTTAAGATTTGAAAGTAACGGTTTACGTTAGGTTTAAGAAAAGAGAGGAATGACTTTAGGGCATTAATTGATATTTCTGGATTCCATAATGTTATTGTTGTAAAATGTAAGGTAACAATTGATAATTTAATACAAACATATATACAATTGTATAAAATATGGGTTAAAAACTTTATTTTTAAATTGTGTCCATGAAGTTTCACAAAGAACCGCTTTTAGGACATAAAATTAAATCCATGATAACTTTTCCCGAATAATTAGATTCCTTTTTCTTGTATATTAAATTGGTTGGAACATTGTTCGGCGTACATACATGTAGAGGCCCTTGAAGTTACGAGGGAGAAATACTTGAAGTTAACTCGAGCTACTTGAATTCTTGAGATACTGGAAGAAGTATTAGTTTCAGCATAAGTGAAGTTTTAGTTTGACCAGAGTATTTGCCGAAAGGGTAATAATCTTATTAGGTAGTTTGAAGTTAACAAATCTTACAAAATATACAAAGGTTTTACTAGACTTATAATATAAAATGTTCAAAGCTTGTATAAATAAAATTGCACAATGCAATTTTTAAATCAGTAAAGTATTTGACTTGTTAGAGAAGGAAAAGGTTTAATACCCAACCTATTTAGTATTATTGAAAATAGAGTGACACTTAGAACTTCGAAAGCTAGCTCACAAAGTAAAAAAAAAGACTGAAGTGGACATCACTACTATGTCGTTTATTTTACATTGAATTTAATTTATTAAATAATCACATTTTAATTTTTAATGTTAGGAATCTCTAAAGGTTGAAACTTTTTCAATTTTTATATAAATATTTTGATGTGGTCATTATTTTTATGATTAAAAACTTGATATAATTAATTAATTTGTGTAATTAATGACTTATAAGGTGCGTTAACATAGGTTTGTAATGCTTGTTGAATGGTTTGAGACAAAAATCGTAGAGTGGAACGAGTTAATGAAAATGTCTCCAAGTAATGGTGAAGTTTATATAACAGTAAAAACTGTACAGATAAATAAATCTTGAGATAGACAACGATTCGTAACTGATCTTATACATTTTTGCTTTACTTTCGTGACATCCTTTCTAAATTATCTCTGATTTCACGCTTTGAAAATTAACAAATTTTCATTAACTACAAAACTTTTTTAATTAATTAGTTTCTCATTTTTTAAATTTATCATTGCAATAAAATAGTTTGAGCAAAGATTTGGAGTTAGAAATAGCTTTAAATTTTATTTTCTCTAAATAATCTGTAATTTTTAGCTGCAAAATAAAGGAAGATATCCTTCGAAATAATCAAAACAACATTTTAAAAAAAGATAAAATTAAAGTTTCCTTTTTAAAATATTCTTAAATTATGTTTACTTTATAATTAAATGTCCACACGCCACATAAAGGCTAGAGGGATCTCCATAAGCTATGTAGATATATCTCAAGTGTTGGGGTTTTAGACGAAAGTCAGAATGAATAATTTTAAAACGACTCTCTTTATTCGTGTTTTTAGGAAGTTTATTCCTAATTTTCGATCTATTTTATCTTCCTAAAATCTTTTAACTTTCGATTTCAAAACCTTTTAATATACCTTACAAATAGTACCAGCTATAATTACCAAGAGGGGTTATAACACCTTATTGCAAAGTATTTCCCTGTACCTTATTTCCCAGTAGGACAAAATTAATTTAAAATTCTAAAAAAAATAAATGGCAATATGAAGATGAAATTACTTTCTTTATTACAATTAGTTGACGTTTTGTTGGTTAGAGTGCAGCTCCGAACGTAACCTGGTTTAGGAATTACAAACTGTGAGTTTTAATTTGAAGGATGGTTATGAAATTATTCTTTTTACATGACATAAAACTTCTGCCTAAAGTTTTTAATTCTACTTGAAAGTGTGAGATGAAGTACGCTTTTCTTACATATTTACTTATTTTACCTCCATCTACATTATAGACAATATTCTTATTAACGAATTGGAAACATGCAAGCAGTTGTTTAAAATACGTGTTATGTATGAATTGAATTATTTGTTTTTTTCTGGTATTTTCGTTCATCGTCACTATCGCTATATCCTGAGATAGGCTTACAACACAAAAGTATAAACAACTGCAGAAAATCCATACTCATGATTTAATTACACCAAACCCTAGACATCACCTGCTGTAAGCCCATCAGAGCAGGACAAATGCGACTCCTGGGATATTCCGCCTGTACAGATATAAGATTTCAATTTATCTTGATTGATTTTGTCTAACGTAATGTAGAATTTACTAATATTTTGGGTGTAGAGAGGGTGTTATTAACACAAAATGTACTTTTGTATTCTTGAAACAAATTTAAAAAATAAAAAAAATCTGGTTGTTTGCCGAAAAGTATTTTTAAGTGTAATTCCTTGTGATACACATAAGGTTTAAGTGATAATATCCATTTTAAAATCGATACTTTAGATATTTAGCAATATCTAAATTATAATAAGTAATTATATAATAATATAATATTATATTATTATAATTATATATATAATATATATTTATAATTATATATATAATATATAATATTAATTATATAATTATTATCATACAATAATATAATATATATAATTATATATATATATATATATATATATATATATATATATATATATATATATATATATATATATATATATATATATATATAGATTAATTTTAATGTTATATATTATATTTTGTAACCAATTTAAAAAGAATTCCGATTAAATAAAAACTATGAGAAGAACAACAATAGCGCTTATAGTGTCGGAGAGAATGCGCAGATATAAAGGCAGTCCCGGAGTAAAATGATTATAGAATGCCAACACTGACGCAGAAAGTACAACATAGTGTCCTCTCGATAGTTGCTGATATAAGCTTAGAGATGGGGCTGACATTAGAACAGAAGGTTTTGATGTTCTTAGGCTAGCAACCCCCATAAATGTATTACCGAACTCATAATGCTAGTGAGTAAAAGTGCATCTCCTCAATGTGAGTTGAAGACAACTGCATATCGAACTTTAAGAAAGGTAATTTCACCTCTAATGGCTGCGTGTCTATACTGAGGGTTTGGCTGCAGCCATTGTGTACTCCAGATGTCGGATACAGCTTTAATTGATTTGAGCTTAACGTATCTTAACCCTTGGGATTGTAGGTCAGTGGTCGCGATGGGAAAATTACTTCAATTACTTTAGCTTTATAAAAATTATTAGGTATTGTATTTAAGAAAGAAGTAGTTCTTATGGATTATAGGGATCTTTAACGCTATTGGATTAGCGTTAAACGGCTTGGTTTAGGGCGTCTAGATGTAGCCTCAAGAGGATTCAAAATTCGACCAATGCAGGTAAACATCTGATGTCACAGAAAATCCCTGCTCACTGCGGTAATAATGGAAATGGTAAGACTGATTTACTAGCATGGCAAGGAGAAACGTCTCAACCATGTTCAGCAATATCTTATACTTAACCCAAAAGCGTTATTAAAACAGCCTATTAGGCAAAGTACTTACAGCAATTGGCAAATCATAGTGAAGGAAAATGTTGGAGACATTTGCTTGACCATTAACTATCGCCAGAGCTACTCAGAACCATTGGAGTTGCCTGTTTTCCACTTGAGACTTTTCACAATCACCTATATTCACACTTATACAAATAGGAGTAAAGGATGCCTCACATTGCTATTTTGTGACAACCAGAACATTATGTTCTTCATATATTTTAATATACCGCTCTGGAACATGTGAAAAATAAAAGTGAAAATTGCTATATATGAATGCTGTATATTGGGGACTGCTGTATATAATATCAGAAATACCAATATAGCGTATTAAAAACAAAAACAAAAAACTATCTGCAACTAAAATTTATATAAAAAGTACACGGCGCTGTGTAGGCAATTTAGATACATGTAATCTTGGACTATAGAGCGGTGTTCCCGTGCCTTGGTAACTGGAAACGTAGTGAGCTAAAGAAAAGAGCTAGAAAAGAAAGTTAGCAAATTAAATACTATTATAGTTTTAAAAATATTTCTTACAATATATATGAAGTGGTATTTTTAGAAAACGTCTGGAAAATGTTCTCCAAACTGTTATTGCAGCTATTAACACTGTTACACGCGCAGCCTCCATTTACCCACCACGCACCCGAAAAAATCCGATTGTGTTGTTCTTAAGACGATAGTTAACAAGAAAAGATAGTTTAAAGTGATTTTAGCGGGGAATCCCCGCCTATGCGTGTGACCACGTTACAGATGGTAAATATTTGATAGTTGGATATGAGGCATATAGACAAATAATTTATCTAACTGTACCTATTAATAAACAATAGAACCTTTTTGTGTACAAAGGTAGATAAGGCTCAAAATATTGTAAAAATAATGAATATGTTTATTGTTAAATAAAAATATTTCAAACAAATGAGCTCAAATTAAAATGATTGAGTCCTCGCCATGCGTGTAACCAGGTTCCTTTTTCTACTTGTGTAACAGGGGGTTATTATGATAAATGAAACCAGTTATGGGTTTTATGCTTAATATACCTTATATATTCGTTGCAGCGTATGAAAGAAATACTTGATGCAAATATCATGTAAAAAAATTAGTTCAAGTTACGTCATATTTTTAAATTATGAATTTACAGGAAGACATGATTTACTGTTCTGTTGTATGATATGATCCAGAGAGTTATGTCAGAAATACAACATAAAATTACAAAACTGACGTAACTACGTTGGATGAAGACAAATGGAACCCGATATTGTTTGTTATTGCAACCTCTTTCGCGCGTCGACCCACACCAAAGTCATCACGTATACGTGCAAGGGATCAACTTATCTGAGAGTGTTTTTTTATTTACTTGGCAATAACGTTTTTATCAATAAATAATAATGGTTCAAGGTGAATATGGTTATGTAATATAGAACCTAATATTTGCAACAGGCCTTGTCCTAGAAATCTTATTAAACAAATCCTAACATTGCGATTGTGGTATTTTGACTGTAACTTATCAAAGAAATTTTTTGTCCATATAACCTTGCGCTAAAGTACAGACTGTATATTATTATTTATAAAAAAAAATCTGAGAACTATTAGCATTCGTATTGTTGAGAGATTATAAAAAAATATTCTAAATTATTGTTTCTGTAAGACAAAAGGGTCTTTAAAAATATTTAAAATTATTACAGTTGTCTAAAATCAAATTTTAACATTGACCGCTAAAACGATATTCTTTTTTTTATGATTTAGAGTCTTAATAAAAACTTGCAATTATAAAAGTTTTAAATCTACATTTAACAAATTGCATCGACTTCGTACCTTTCCTACTGCATTATGTAAACCTACTAATAAAGATAATAAACTGTACTACAGTCTAATAAAATATAAATAATTTTAAATATATAAAAAATTATTTGAGATCAATTGATGTAAAACGTGTTTTATAAAAAATTATTATTGTTAGAGAAAATATATTTTATACTTGTTTATTATTTTCTCTTTGAAATTTAGTTTCCTTGTTACATTTAATCATGTTAGTTTTCTGCCGCAGGGTGTAACAGTTTATATAACAAAACCTTCTATTAAAAGTAAACCTTTTATTTAATGAAAAACCCAAAGCATTTTAAAAATTCTCACGCAGTTCACGAAGGACTAAGTATTACATTATATGAAACTGTTGAAAGGCGGTAGTAAATTGTGGTAAGTTTTTGCAAATTGCGTTATTATAGTTTTAAACCAGGGGTCGACCATTAAATTACTAAGCGCAGGTTTATGTGTAATACCAGTTTATGTTAGGTCTGTATTAGTTGGTATACTGATCTTTACTTCCTTTAGAAATATTTGAGTTAAATTTTCTGCCTTTCCTAACAATAAAACATTTTTCTTAGTTGACGAGTTTCAGTTTAAGTTCATTCTAAAAACTCTAAACAATACTTCCTAAACTTTATTGAATTCTTTTTAAAGTTTTGAGAATGAAGTTAAACCGAGACGAGTCGACAAAGAAAAATCCTTCAATGTAGAAAATGCAGGAAAATGTATTTAAGTTTATATCTGTATTAGTTATGATTACAATATTTGTGGTAAATACGATGTTAAATCTTGTTTTTTATAAATATTTTACTGAGTATAGCAGATAGCAAGAACGAACTCAACAAATATACTGGTTTCGTAAATATATTGTGGACATTATCTTTTAAAGTATGTAAGCTCTTGCGCATGTTTGCGTTAAGATAGCTTCGAGAGTTTGTTGATTTGACAGGGTGGTTTTATATACCTCGTAAATTTATTTTTCCATGGAAACTTTATAAGTTATTTCTCGGTAGATAGAGTTGAATAAGTATTTCGGGATAAAAGCGGTCACCTAACAGAAGGGAGCTTAGCGTGTGTTATAAATTGTAGCAGAAGTTTGCACGTATATGAAACTTGACTATGGTTTCTGTACGAAACTATTATCCTCTCATAATACTGGAAGAAGAAGTATACAAATGGAAATTTCAGGTATTAATTAAAAAAAAACAACTGTATAAATTCCATACACATTATGAATAAATTACTTACATATTACACCAATCCCCACACATCACCTGTTGTAAGCCCATTAGAGCAGGATTAGACAAATGCGACTCCTGAGATATTCCGGCTGTACAGATATAAGCTTTCAATTTACCTTGATTGGTTTTGTCTAACGTAAAGTAGAATTACATAATATTTTGGATGCTACAGAGAGAGTTATTAACACAAAATGTATTTTGGTTTTCTTGAGACATATTTAAAAACTTAAAAATCTTTTTATATGACGAAAACAGTTATTATAAAATCGATAATTCAGATTATTAAGGAAAATTTAAACATATATTAAAATGTATTGATTTGTAATGAAAAAACTATATAATAATGTTTTTTTATTTGTAAAATTATTCTATTGTATTATCGAATTTGAAAATGATTTGTTTAAATATTTTTTACAATAACATAATTTTATTATTATCACTCACTACACTAGTAGAGTACGGAGCATGTCTTTGCAATAAAAACAAATGTTTTACCCGGCCTGGTTTCGCCTGTGATATTTGCCCAAATACCACATTAAAAAAAGGAACTATTTGGTATCAGTAAAAGTATGTAGATTTCAATTACAAATTTGAATTTCGGTCTTCGGTATTGAAATATAAAAATTAATGTATTATAACGTTTGTTATATACATTGTAATATATCATTATACATAAATTTAAATATTTTAAACCAGTATTTAATTTAAATTTAGTAAAAATTATAAAAAACGTGTAGAAAAATTTCTCTTTTGTTTTTTTATATGAGTTCTATTCGAACAGTGATATTTTTAAGAAGATACTAACATTTACGACTTTTTATTCTATCAAAAGCTATTGATTTAATCACTATCTATTGATATTGTACATGTTATTTACTTTATACACATAGGTGTAAACTTTCTGAGGCGCTATAAAGTGGTATTTAAATTATTAGCAATATTATTATTTTGCCAGCCGTTTCTCTGACTTCTCCATGTTTTCCTAGTTCACTTTAAAATTTTTTAACTCTCTATCTATTTGAGTAAATTTTACTGCCTTTCCTAACATTACAATAATTTTATCTATTGACTTGTTTCAGAATGACTCCATTTTCCAAACAAAAATTGTTCTCTCTATTTAGTTTTGAAAATAGAGTCATTCCGAAACGCGTCAACAGGAGAAAATATTGCAATGTTAGGAATGGCAAACAAAATGAATAAAAATATTCCTAACTGAAATGACAATATGTATTTTAAGAATTTCAACTTTTCACTTTGTATAAACATAAATTTTTCGTTATGTTTTTATTTGTCTTCATTTAATGGTTATTATTTATCTTAAAATATTATATTTATAACATTATTTTTTTGAAATATATTTGGCTAATTCAAAAAATAATTTTACTTTTCATTGTTGGAAATGAGTAAGAACAACAGTAGCACTTCAAGGGCGTGAGAGAATATTCAGATATAAAAACAGATCAGAGAATGCGCAGATATAAAGGCAGTCCCGAAATAAAATTACTATAGAATGCCGAAACTGAGGGTAAAAGCACTACATAGTTTCCTCTCAATAGTTGCTTATATAAGCTTTAAGGTGGGGCTGATATTAGTACAGAAGGTTTTGGTGGTAATAGGCAAGCAACCCCCATAAATGTTATCCAGAACTCATAATGCTGGTGAGTAAATGTACAACTCCTCATTGTGAGTTGAAGACGACTGCATATCGGATCACCCAAGAAAGATATCTTCATCAACAATGTCTGCATGGGTATACAGACGGTTCGGCTGCAGGAGGACGACAAGGGATTGCCTCAAGAGGATTCAAAAGTTCAGAATCGCTGGTAGACATGTGACGTCACAGAGGATCTCTGCCCTCTGAAAACGAAAAGGCTGATTTAATAGCATGAGACGGAGGAACCTTTCAACCATGTACTTAAACTTTGACAGAAAGGTTTATTAAGGCTGCCTATAAAGCAAAGAACTTACAGCAAATGACAAATAATAGTGAAGGAAAATGTTGGAGGCGCTTGACCGTTCACTATCACCAGACCTACTCAGAACCTTTGGCGTTGCCTGTTTTCGACTCGCAACTGGCCACAACTACCTATATTCACACTTATACAAATGGGAGTAAAAGATACCTCACACTTCTTAGTGTGTGACAACCAGAACATTATGTTCTTCACAGCATATATTTCAATGTGCTGATCTGGAACATGGGAAAAATAAAAATAAATAGTGAAAAGTAGAGATTTCTACACGAGGGCAGCTGTATATTTCACCGTACGTAAAAAATAGAAGATATATGAAAAATAACTTATTAAAAAAACTTATTATATAAAATACACGGCGCTGTATAGGCAATTTAGATACACGTGTTCTTAGACCAGTAGAGCAGTGTTACCATGAATTGGTAATTGGAAATGTAGATGACTAAATAAAAGACGTAAAAAAAGGAATGTTAACAAATTTAATATTGTACCGTTTCGGAAATAATTCATACAATATATATTGCATTTATAAAATGATATATTTTTTTACGTTTCGAACAAATTTTTCTATCAACACTTTGTTACACTAGCAACGAGGAATCCGACTAGAATCCGTATTGAGACGATATTCAATACACAAAGACAGTCTAAAGTGGTTTTGGCGGGGAATCCCTGCCTATGTGGGTACGTTGTCATTCTTTTATATAGAGAACATTATTGTTTGATGAGTGATTTATATTAATTGTAATATAAATTATAAGTTTTATTTGTCAGCGTGGACGATAATGTAGAAAGACTTTATTAATTTAGAGAGTATTTTATAAAACTCCGTATCTAAGTTCTAAGTCGGCGAGGATATTCCTGCCTACGCGTTTGACCATGTTACAGAAGGTAGCGATTAGATAGTGGGTTTTGAGGCATTTAGACAAATAAATTTACCAACTTTAGATATTATTAAACAAAAGAAACGTTTTGCACAAAATGGTAGTTAAGACTCGAAAGACTGTATAATTGTTATGTTTATTGTTAAAGCAAAATAATTGTAAAAAATACAAACAGAAATATAATTTTATTGAGGAGGACCCGCCATCCGTGTAGCCGTGTACTTTTTCACTCGTGTAACGGGTGGTTAATTGAGATAAATGAAACCCGTTATCAGTTTCATGCTTAATAAACCTTACATATACGTATGCTGCATACGAGAAATGTTTGATGCAAATATTACATGTAAATTTATCTCTTTACGTCATATTTTTAAATTAAGAATCTACAGGAAGACATGATTTAATGTTGTGTTGTACGATATGATCCATAGAGTTATGTTAGAAGTACAACATAAAAATACAAAACTGACGTAACTACGTTGGATGAAGACAAATGGAACACGATATTGTTTGTTATTGCAACCTCTCTCGCGCGTTGACCCACACCACAGTCACCACTCTGTATACGTGCAAGAGATCAACTTATCTGAAAGTATTTTCAATTTACTTAGCAATAACGTATTTAACAATAAATATTATTGTTTCAACGTCAATACGCATATGTAATATAGAACCTAATATTTGCAACAGGCCATATCCTATAAATCTTACTAAACAGATCCTAACAATGCGTTTGTGGTATTTTCGTCTGTAACTCATCAAACGAATTTGATGTTTTTAATAAACATTTAACCTTGCGCTAATGTACAGACTGTATATTATTATTTATTAAAAAAACATAATAGATATATTTGGATATCAAAACTGTCCAATATAAAAGTTTTAAATCTATATTAGTAAATTACATCGACATGGAACCTTACCTACTGTATGATGTAAACCTACTAATAAAGGTAATAAATTGTACCATAGTCTAATAGAATATGAATAATTTTAAATAAATAAAGTGTTTACTTGAGATAAATTGACGTAAAACGTTACGCAAATTTTAAAAACTCTTACGCAGCCCTCCAATGACTAAGGATTACATTATTTAAAACCGTTCAAAGGCAATAGTAAACTGAGGTAAGTTTTTCCCAAGTATTTAATTATAAGTTTAAACAACGAGTTGCTCAATAAATTATTAATCGCAGGTTTACAGACTTTTTCTACAGTAAAAAAAGATATATATATATATATATATATATATATATATATATATATCTATCTGGCCTTACTATATTGAAATAACAAAGCGATAAAGGTCAGATAAGCAATGTACCATGAATTATATACAGGAACCATGTAATATGTAGGAAAACAGGAGAAATACAAAGCAGATTTGTTGGATTAAACGTTACCAAATATAGTATTTCCAAACTGTCGAAGTTGAATTCGTCAAAATAGCAATTTCACTAGATATATAACAGTTCTATTAATTAATTAGAGATAATGTAATGAAATGCACGGTTGACAAAAGGGACGCCTGTCATTGTATAGAAGCAGTCGCATTGTATTGGGAAACACTGTTGGGATCTAGATAAGCAAATAGTTGGCTTGTTATATTAACTCCTCTGGAGTCTGCGGTTTTATTTTTATCATGTTGGATGGAACTTCTATATTAGATTATTTGGGATACATAATGGGAATAGTAATATAGTACATTTATTTATTTTATTACTTTTATTGTTTTTACATATAACTTTGCGACACTGTTCTCTTGTATTCATTTATTATTTACCCTGTGTAATGTACTTAAACAAGAATCTTACTTGGTATGTATGAGAATTGAATTTCGAGAACTATTAACTACGTCTTCTCATTTTATAGGTTATTTTTAGACAAACTGCTTCTTCTAGTTGCCAGGTGTGGGGAATTTCCTCTGTCACGTGGCATACCGGTACTGTTCAGTTTTCGGTTTCACTGCACTGTGCTAAAGTTTTGGTTTGTGTTGGGGTTATTTTTTCTATTAAGTTTAATAATCTATAATCGTTTAATTTTATTTGTTCGATTATTACATAAATAAATAAATAAATAAATAGATTTGTAGTTGTTCCCAGATTTGTCATATATATATATATATATATATATATATATATATATAAATATAATATTGTAATTTTCAAGCGTTATATTTATGTATCGCCATACATTTTTATAATTTCCAATTTTCTTTAAGTAATAATAATGTAACTAAATGAATAAGCATTTAGTTAAATTGTAATAAAACAAAAAAAAATATTAGGACACAAAATAGATTAATACTATTTGATTCCATCTTCATTAAGCTGCTAGTTTTTCCCTAAAAATACTTAAACATGTATTGGTATATTACATTTGCCTGTAGTTGCACTTACATTTTTGATTATTGAAGACGGCCGTTACGGGAGACGTTAACCGTTGTTAACTCAAACCGTAAAAGTTTTTAAAAAATAGATCGTTTTTATAACGAGATATCGACCCTTGCCTTGGTATTTGTTATATTTCCAATGCAATATTTTCATTTATTTCATAATATGATAACAATATGTACCCTTATTTTGTTGAAAAATGAGATACCATTAGTTTATAACTGTTAAGTACAGGGTTGTTAACCTCACTTTCCCTAAACCGCGTTTGTTTACATCTGTAATTATTTTCGTATAACTTCGGAACAGCTGGTGTTTTACCACAGTTCAATTTCCTACGCCTACTAGACTTTCGTTGCCGGCCAGAATCTAGGCTTCGTTTACTGCAAAGAAGTAGTTTTTTGATCTAGTTACTTTTGCTAGCCTTTTCCGCTTTCTCAGTTACACATCCTCTTGCAACATGGCCTTTTACTAGTGCGGCTCTCCTAATTCTATTCAAGTGCTTTAGCCGATTACATCGGGTTTAAACCGCGTTAGAATATTACACCGCTTACTGATTATGTTCAGTTAATGTCTTAGATGCGTTCTAACTATAAATTACCGCCGTCAAACTTTATTAAGTCATTTTAACCGCCTTCTAAGTTTGATTGCCATTGTGTTAGGTTAACCGCGTGGTATTTCATTGCACCGCAGACAATTAACTCTTTAACCTCGTGTGTGAACTATCAAGTGTTGATTAAAGATTTTATATTGTGACTATTGAAGTGCTTTTAACTTTCAATTAATTTTAGATAAGTTCTAGTTTTATGCCCTTCTTCGCAAGCTACGTTTCATCACTTCTTGACTTACCCAGGCCTGGGACAACCTCCGCATCACCGCTTCGCCTACCCTGTATAGCTTGGAATGGTAAGTGGCGTAGACTTAACTCCACTCATAAAATTGAACTATCTCTTTTAATTAACGTTTAGTGTTTCATTTAAATTCAGTGTCGTTTCATCATTAAAGCAGCCCTTGCACTGCTTCAACAAAGCAAGGTGGTCTTCCAGACGTTTTTAGTGCAACCTCGAATGATTTGAACTACTCTATTGATTTCTAATATTTCACATAATTTTTCTTTCTTTAATTTTGCTACCAAAATTACAAATGGTCCTCCGGGCCGGATAATTTGAATCGAATAAGCCATAGGTTACAGTTCACTGCAAAATTTCCTTTACAGTTCATCTTTAAAATTTCCTTAACAAATCTTATTCGAATTCTAGTAAAAATGGCAATTAATACTGATTATTATTTGTTAAAATTAAATAACATCATTGAGGACCTGGAACAGGTTATTAACATAATTGCTGGAAATGATATCCCAACAGGTCTCATTAGTGAAATCCGACGCATCCACGGAAACTTTATTGACACGTACGAATTTATGGAAAAAACGTTTGAGCATGAAGTCGCTGAAACCGCAGAAAGGGCTTTTCATTTGAAAGCCAAATTTCAACTTTTGTAATTGCCCATCTTGGCTAAATGTCCAGGCATTATAAAATCTGAAGAAAAGGAAATTTCACCGGTTAACCTCACTAATAATTGCATCAGTCTTCCAAGCCTACAAGTACCCACTTTCTCAGGCAATAACAATGAATGGACAGACTTTATCACTATGTTTGACTCCATGATCCACTCTAATGATAATCTTACCGCAGTACAAAAATTTCAGTATTTAAAATCAACTTTAAAAGGCGATGCCTTAACAATCATTACCGGCTTAACAATTTCAGAAAATAATTATGCAATAGCTTACAACGCTTTAAGAAACCGCTATGCAAACCCACGCAGGCTAGCCGATCATTACTTTAAACAGATTCAAGAGTTCAAATCAATGAAAACCGCTTCGCAATCAGAACTCAACCGCTTTCTAACTGCACACTCTAACGCAGTATGTGCTTTGAAGGCCATTATCCTACCGGACTTGGCAGATTTTCTGTTGTTTCAACTGGCAGTTAATAATTTAGATCTGAACACTCGTCTTAATTTTGAAACCAGGCTAGGCACCAACACTATGCCTACTTACCGCAGCTTAAATGATTTCGTAACCGAACAAGCTAGGGCAATGGAATTGCTCAACCTGCCTTCGACTTCAACCGCAGCTAGCACAAGCCAACAACCTCGAGTATTGGTGTCTTCTTTAAATGAACCTGACTTAAGTAATAGATCTCCTGAGAGTATACCCCACTAGACTCATGACGCTGATCTCGACTACCGCAGTCACTACAAGTAACACCGCCGACTACGCAGATGAAGCCGCACAGCTGAATGAAGGTCATCACCGCAGTACAATGCACCACACCGCCAGGACACAACCGCAGGATTTGCGACCACCAGTGATAAGCCAACGCATCCAGTTCAACCGAAGAGCACCCGCACCACAACCATCACCGCTTGTTAGACAAAATTTACCCAGACCGCGCTTGTCTACCAGACCTACCAACCCGCCTCGTAACGATTCGTCCGCAGCACAATGTTTCTATTGTTCAGCCATTCCCAATATCTTTTGTTGTCCAGACTTTCTCAAACTAAAAGCCCAGGAACGTCGCGAGTCTATACGACATATGCAACGCTGTTTCAATTGCTTCGGCACGCACTACCAAAACAAATGCAAGTCACTAAAGACTTGTAAACATTGCAACGTTAATCATCACTCCTTGTTACATGACTCTAACTCAGCTTCGTCCCAGCGACCGTACACTCATCGACACCCAAACTCAGCCAATGACTGAAACCATTCAACTACCAATGGAAAACCTCTCGCCAGCGCCGATAATACTAACGTCGCTTCTGCCCTATTAGGTACCGCTCAGGTCATTCTTAATGATCATTTTGGAAATCCGCATATCCTTCGAGCAATCATTGACCCAGGCAGTCAAGTGTCTGTCATAACAAAAACAGCAACCGCAATGTTGAGCCTACCTACTAGGAAATCTAATGTTTCTCTTGTCGGGGTCGCTTCTCAAACCACACATATATCAGAATATGTGTCCCTACAAATCTCTTATAGATATGCCTCAAATTTCAAACTCGATGTCGAAGCTGCAGTACTACCTCACATCGCTGACCCTCTTCCATCAACCGCACTATCACCCAGTATACACGCACGTTACAGTCATCTACAACTTGCTGACCCTCACTTTGACACTCCAGCCCAAATTGACTTAATTCTAGGATCTGACGTATTTAACCGCAGTCTTATTAATGAATCACAGACCATAATCAAAGGTCAACCTGCTGCCCTAAACACCTTCTTCGGATGGATTATCTCAGGATCGCTTCCAGACCATCGATGTCAACCTCACGCCTTCACTACAAGATTAGCCGCTCGTTACACCGCTGCACGTCGATCCATGGAAAGGAAAGAAGTCATCCGCACCATTAAAGACACTGAACGCTACAAGGACTTGCGCAAGGTTAAAACCACCAGTGGCTCCGTTAGAAGAGTCAACCATATCACCGAGTCTCTTCGCCCTCTAGTTGACGCCTCCGGACTGCTCATGGTGGGCGGCAGAGTCCATCAGCCTCCACGAAATCACCCCTTTTAGCAACCGCCACCTCTTCAGCAGATGTCCAACCGCTTCTATCATTCTTGGTCCACCTCCTATTTACTTGCGCAACACCTCACCAACTCTTGGACATCCATCCATCTCTTAGCTATTCGCTGACCTCCTGGTTGTTTCTTTCTGGTTCTTTGCCCTTCTACCCCCCCGCTCATCTTTCTTTCTTCTTCTTCAGTTCTAAGACATTCGTTTTGGTGGGCGGTATGTTAAGTACAGGGTTGTTAACCTCACTTTCCCTAAACCACGTTTGTTTACATCTGTAATTATTTTCGTATAACCTCGGAACAGCTGGTGTTTTACCACAGTTCAATTTCCACCGCCTACTAGACTTTCGTTGCCGGCCAGAATCTAGGCTTCTTTTACTGCAAAGAAGTAGTTTTTTGATCTAGTTACTTTTGCTAGCCTTTTCCGCTTTCTCAGTTACACATCCTCTTGCAACATGGCCTTTTACTAGTGCGGCTCTCCTAATTCTATTCAAGTGCTTTAGCCGATTACATCGGGTTTAAACCGCGTTAGAATATTACACCGCTTACTGATTATGTTCAGTTAATGTCTTAGATGCGTTCTAACTATAAATTACCGCCGTCAAACTTTATTAAGTCATTTTAACCGCCTTCTAAGTTTGATTGCCATTGTGTTAGGTTAACCGCGTGGTATTTCATTGCACCGCAGACAATTAACTCTTTAACCTCGTGTGTGAACTATCAAGTGATGATTAAAGATTTTATATTGTGACTATTGAAGTGCTTTTAACTTTCAATTAATTTTAAATAAGTTCTAGTTTTATGCCCTTCTTCGCAAGCTACGTTTCATCACTTCTGGACTTAACCCAGGCCTGCGACAACCTCCGCATCACCGCTTCGCCTACCCTGTATAGCTTGGAATGGTAAGTGGCGTAGACTTAACTCCACTCATAAAATTGAACTATTTCTTTTAATTAACGTTTAGTGTTTCATTTAAATTCAGTGTCGTTTTATCATTAAAGCAGCCCTTGCACTGCTTCAACAAAGCAAGGTGGTCTTCCGGACGTTTTTAGTGCAAACTCGAATGATTTGAACTACTCTATTGATTTCTAATATTTCACATAATTTTTCTTTCTTTAATTTTGCTACCAAAATTATACAATGACCTTATTATGGGTGATTCATATAAAACCCATAATTTTTATTTTATGGTTATTTCAAGAAGAAAATTATAAGTAACTTGTTATTGTGCCTTGCATGTGCAGAATATCTGAGAGTTTACTTGATCGCATAAGTTTGTGTTAAAATGTCGTCAGTCCGTCTGTGGGCACAGCTGGATACGTCGTTTCATGTTTTTAGCGGTTTGCTGAAGCGTTGCTTTGTAAGTGAGGTTGACTTTGTGTGTAATATTGTCCATCAGATCATTCAAAGTAGGATGGTTTATAGTGTAGACTCTTCGCATTATAAAAACCCTACAAGAAGAAGTCTGGTGTGGTCAAGTCCACGAACTTGTCGAAACTCTGCGGTCTTCAAAGTAACGTTGGATCAATGATGTAGACTCACGTGAATTATGGCAAGTGCCACCGTCCTGTTAAAAGTACCCTTGAAGCAGCTCAATTGTATCCAAATGCTCAACAAATTCACTGAATATGCGCCAGTACTCAAATGTTTTCACTGTACCGTGGAGAAAATGGACCCACGATTCTCTCTGCTGATATTGGGCACTGAACTCTGTATCAGAAAATTCTCTCTGTTAACAAATGTCAAATTCTCAGGTGACAAATGCGTGACATGCAACCCAAACTCCAAGATCTCCTGCATCATTTAATAGCATAACAATACTTTTTGGTGTATTGCTACTCTAATAATGGACAAATGATAATCACGAGTTTTATATGAATTACTCTATATATTTACATAATTTATTTCTTAATTATTATTATGTAATAAAGCAAGTAATTTAGTATTGCTGGTAATGAATTATAAGTATGAATGTTAAGTAGTTTCCTAAAGTTATTAGTATTATAGGCTTAGACGCTCGCAGTCTTTGTCTCTTAAAATCAATAATAGGAGGTTAATTACATGAAAACATTGTTGTAGTTTTACTGGAGCAAGAGTAAAATAAGTTTACAGAGAGTAATTAGCGCTTTTGTGAAAAAAACGAATTATTTATTATCAAGTGAATAAATCTTACTTATTTAGTTGAAACACGTTTGAATATATAGAAACTTTTAACATAATCAAAATAACAACCCATGCAGAAGCATTTCATTGCAAGAGTTAGCTTTTCACGATAAAATGTTGTACAAGAACCCACGTGAATCATCATAGCCTACTTGACTATCATTGTTAATAAAATCTGTTATGCAGCTACTCTTTAAAGTGCTCTTTAATCTTTAAAGTGGCTACTCCTGGCACTCAACTCGGCATTGTAGCGCCGTACAAGAGGCGTATTGTAATACTGCTTTCAGGCCTGACGGTATATTATTTGTATGTTGCAGCTACAACCTCTCCTCATAATCGTGAAACTGTCGCGACTAGAATGTTGTGGCCGTAGATTATTATCTATTAAAGATTTTACTATCTTATCTTCCATCAAAATATAACTTTTGTTCTAGGTATTGTATAATTTGTTGCTTATGAAGGCTGCAAACATTTTACCTTTTATTTGGATGAGTATTTAAAATTTATTTAATTTAAGTAATAATTTAATATTACCTATTGATATATTGTATTATATTCAATAAATATATTACAATATGGAATATGTTGTAAAATATTATATTGTAATAAATAAGGGTTACATATTTAATAAGGTAATCTAAATATGTTCATTTGATAAGCAAAACTACTTAACAAGTAATATACATTTTTCTTTTAAAGTCAATTCCTACTTAAGCCCACTACAAAAAGTTGTATTTTAGTGTCGTTTTATTTTAGATTACAATTAATATAAATATGTATATACATATGTCAAAAAAACAACATTAGGTGGGAAAATAGAAATTAAATTTCCATGTAATTTTCCATTTTCCTTTCTATGCATGGTGTGGACTATTATTTTTGTTTGTTACGATTTATATAATATGCTGTTTTTTCGTGGTTTGCGTTGTGTTCTAGTTTCTTTTCGCTTTCATTTCTGATTGTCCGTTTGTGAAGCAAGGTTCGACGCTGTTAGTTCAGTTAGATTGTTTATTCTATTCTTTCCCTTCATTTTTAATCCTAGAGCATTATTTATGATATTGTGTGGTAACTATAGCAAAAATTTAAGGTTGTACAATGGAGGTTTCGACAAAATCCAGATGAGGGAGAAAATTCATATAAATCTTTGAGAAATAGATTTCTAGCTATGGGAAATTTTACTTATGTGCAAAGAGATAGCTTCAAAAAAAACTGTATTAACATCAATTGTCATCTCCTATGGGCTAAACGAAATGTATTTGAAATTGATTGAATGAATAAAAACGTATTTTATTAACGATTGAAAATATGTACCAGATATATATCAGGAGAGTGTGAACCAATAGAAGGAACTAAAGAAACAAACAATTTATCTTAATTTAGCGAGAAGCGTGTAAACTTTAAATAAACGCTGGAGGGAATATTATAGAGTTACACTATTAACGGATGACAGAGTGAAGAAATTATCAAAGATCTAGACGGTTTATTCTCTTGGGTAATTTAATAATTTTATTTAACCGCGGAGCTGTGATATTGAAACTCAAATAATAATTAACATATCCTTAACGACGCTTACAAACTGACAATTCAAACACGTTCTAGTTATTTATACAGCATAAAAAGAAATCTCCATTTTACAGTTTACTGTATAGAACGTATAGTATAGAACAAACCAAAAATATGGAATAAAAAAAAATAATGTATGAAATAGCTTTAGTAAACGGTAGATCGATAATTATTGAAATATCAATGAAGCAATAAATGGCCTAAAGAAAATAACATTATCATTTACAATAACAATAAAAAAAATAACATTTGAACACATGTAGCTATGTTACGCTTGCCTATTTTACACTTACAAAATAAAGATTTTTATATTGTGTTTGGTGGGTTTTATTTATTTAGTTAAAAAAATGTATAATAATATTTTGTAAAATATTTAGCCTAATATCTTTGTCATATTATAGTATTAAATATATATTACTAGATGCTTGGCCTTGATAGGAATTAAAATATAATTGTATTTGTAAATCTATGGATTGTAAATCAGGCAAATTAGTTATCATCTTCAGAGACAGAAATGTAAATTTAAACTTAAATTTCATATTGTTGAGTCCAGAGGTGTTTCTTAAATAATTCCGTAGGAGTCATACTCTCGATATGATTTAATTTCAATCCTAGAGTTTTATTATCGCTATAAATTATGAAATCACGACCTTATTACTTAAGTAGCTTTGCCCAGAGGTTACCCTAGAGCTTTACCCTTTTCTGTGGGACATGGTGGTTGAATGGATGAGAAATGAGTATCTAAAAGAAGTATAGGTTTCGTAGAAATTTAATTTTACTACACTTCAGGGGCTAGGGCAATAAAAAGCTGAGACTACGTCATTTTTTCATCGAGCCGTTGGTGTTGCCCAGTTTAAATATCTTTACAGCTCTTCCTGGGCATGCAAGACGACGTTTTCCCCACCCCCGTCATTTATCATTTGTATTATGCAATTGAGCATTAGGATAATGACACGTTAATTTGGGAATGCTTGGTTGGACATACGACTGGAGATCTCCGGTGTTATAACGCTGTTCAAGGTACAAACGCACGTCAAATGAAGCAGTCGCAGTTATGGTAGGTGCTGGCATTTCCAAACAACCTTTACTTTGGGGAGCGACGCAACTCGATCACGACTTAATCACACAAAATTAAGGGGAGTATTTAACTCTGGTCTAATAATAAAGTGAATGGGATGCAAGTAGATTAGTTTATGTTTCGTAATAAGCAATGTACTTGAAAACAAGTGTTTCACATGTGACTGTGTTTGTCGTTAGTATGGCGAGTGATCCTCTCTTGCGGAAGATGATGAGGGGCTGGTATACAGCTGCCCGTTAAAAAAGTCTTTTTATTAGACTCACAGTTATGGTAATGTCGCGAAAAATAAATAAAAACAATCTTTAAAGATGGCTTTGTGTGGTATCGAAATTTGACTCCAACCGCATTTTGATTTTCTAAAGCGTACACAAACCAATTTAACATTCATAAGCATAAAGATCCTTGTTTATTCTCAAAATGTGTTTTTTACAAAAGTTTGAATATGTCTAAATAAGTTCAATCGTGTAAACACGTTATGTATTATGAATTTTAAAACAAGAATAGGTAAGTTAATTTAGTTTCACCTTGAAATTATACTTGAGCAAAGTGTACATTAAAAATTAGTAGAAATAACTTTAAATAAATCACGTCAAAGTGTAATTTTAAAACCAACCATAGTAGCCAAATTTTAAATTATTTAGATTTACTTTTGTATTAGATAAATAAACAGGCTATACATTTTAAACGCTTTGCCTGAAGCGACTTGTGTTAAGTAGTTAATGGCTCGTTAGATACTGCTACATAAAGTTGAGTCAAACCTACTGTTAGTAATCATTGCTTGACTTGACGGTTCGTTAAACTAAACGCAACGGAATTGGTTTCCCAGTGTGATGACGACTCTTGATATTAACAGCTCTCTCTATTAAAATTTGCTTTGTTGTCAGCTAATTGTACAACTGAGCAGCGTAAAGTAATGCGCAAACATTATATGCTTCACTTAGACTTAAACCAAACCATGAAGGGTTTATAAACTTTAAATGGATGTAATGTCCTGTCTTATTTTCTTTAAACCAAAAGCTGATAGGTTTGTTGATTAAAACAAATCACTACAGTGAATGCATCTTTTTATGTGTAGGTCACTTAAACATTTTCTGATATATTTTCCTTCTTGTATGTATTTGGTTTTTCCAACGCCCACGTTATTTCCCCTTGTATTTGGTTTTAGAAGGGAAATTCTGCTTTAATGATTAAAACAAAACACACAATATGCTTTTAATAATCTAAATAAAGATTTTAAACATTTGAAATGGGTTTAGATCCACTCTAAGCAATTTACTAAAATCAGGCTATATTAGTATTATTATTACCAAATTGAAACTATAAATAACAGCTTTTACCAGGTATTTATATTTTTTGTAATTTAAAAAAGTGTTTGAAATGAAGTGGTTTTAATAAAACCTACCTTCAATAATTTCAAAAGGAAGAAATACACAGATATGCAATAATTTCTCACAATACAAATGTTTTAGTTATAAATGTTCTAATCATAATATCTACGCTACGTGGAATAATTACTGATGAGGGCAACATTGTTGCCGAAACATATTATGATTAAAGAATTTGTTAAATGAGAAACTGTCCAGCAGGGAGTGATTCTTGTATATTTAATCTAACAAGTTGTGCTCTAACTTATAATGTAACAATTTTAAAAGGGTTTTGTTCATTTCATCCCTTCAAGCATTATATAAATAAGCATTATGTAAATTTATGTTAAGCAAATACCAAAATGTTTGAAAAAATATTGTATGTACCAATAATGTAATATTGTACCAATAATTAACTTAAAATAATAAAATAGGATAGGTTATGTTTAAGTAATATTTTTGTTTGTTTATGTATTCAATCTAGCTATTGATGTAAGTGGAATAACGTTTTTATAGTAAATTCCTTCTTTAATCAACAAAAAAAAAAAAAAATCTTGATTTAGTTTTTTTTAAAATTTTGTAATTACAACTAATGAAAATATGTATATTAATGAGTATTAATTAATGGATATTTGATAAAACTTTATTATCATCAAGTGTTATCCACTATAAGTTAAAAAAAATGTATTTGAGTTTGAGCGATCGATTCATGTATTTAATTAACGATTGAAAAATTGTACAAGACATACATAGTGAGAGTGTGAACTAATAGTAGAAACTGAATAACAGTATCATCATGTCAGTATTCTGATATAATATTACGAAACCCTTTTCCACAAAGTTGCTTGTTGTAATCATCTTGAATTCACTGATTATACTATAGTTAAATGATACTACACTAAGTGAATACGTAAGGGCTTACTTGATGGCGCGTTTCGAAACAATCGTTCCTTTCACGAAGCAAAGCCTCTACTCAATTTGAGCCTAGTTATACTAATTAAACCCTATTATACAGTTGCGGCTACTCAAACCTGCCACACTATCGACACCAAAGAAGGGCAGGTGATCGTATTATTACGTCACGAAACGGTTTCGATTGTTTCTGAGTTCCATGCAGATAATGTATTCAGCAATCCTAACATCCTTAGGCGCCATGGAGTAGCGGGAAGGTATGGCTGGTTTTCTTTCAAGTACCAAGAACCTGTATTTCATTGGCTTCATTGTATTCCTCTCTGTTTACTCCTATATCTACGCTCTGCGAAACAAGCTGTGAGGATAACTGATAAAGCAAGATATTTTAAAGTGCTGAATCATTTTTGCCTTGTGCTAAATTGATTTAGTAAGAATGTGAATTAAGAAACAACTTAATCTTAAAGTTTTAGAATCATCGGCTTTATTGTATGCCCCCAAAAAATGCTCTATTAACTAGACATTCATCAATTCTCATAAGGACAAAACCGACCAGGCTTAGCAGACGATAATGCGTGAATTTAGTGCAGAGAGAGTAAGAGGCCAAGAGGAATGCGTTACACCCAACATTCAACTAAATATATCTATAACAAACCGTAATAACCACTACTTTAGAAACATTCAAAAACTTGATTTGTATTTTAGAGAAGTTTTATAGTTAAAAACATCAAACAAAAACAGGGTTTGGTGAGAGTAGTGTAATCGTCTATAAAGAAAAAAGGCTATGCAAGTGATGTGAAAACAACATTATTTCTGTAAAGCAGTATTAGTACTGATGAACTGTACCGCGGGTAGAAAAGAAACCTTCAGACGGTGCTAAGGCTAGATGAGGGGCTATGAACAGAGTAATTGTCTGAGTATTAAAATGGAACAAAGGCACGAGCGTTATAAAGGTAGAAAAGGAAGAAAGAAGGGGACAAATTGTTGCTTGTAAGAAAGAAATGAAAGAAAGCCAACCAATAGAGAGCTTAGAAAAGGAATTAGAAGATATTCAGTGTTAGAACTATAGAGAGGGAGTAAAGATAGAGATCATATCAGGGTGAAAATAAAGGAAGAGGGAAACCTTGTTAAAAAAACGTAAGGAAGAAGGAAAGTGACAGAGGTATATTTAGAAAAAAATGAACAAGTGCAATTGTGCTGACGTTAGCAAAGGAGAAGAATGTCGAGAGTGGAATTAGAAGAAAAAAGATAAAGTAACATGGGCTTCTTTCATAAAAGAAAGTGACAGGAAAGAAAGGAAAGTAAAAGAAATATAAAAAAAAGGTTAACCTAATTTCTACCTAGGTCAACAAAGGAAAATTTTATTTGAGGTATTTTTTATTAAATAATTACAATATACATATTGGCAGCATCAAAATATTAAGTTGCAAAATAGAAAGCGAAATAAATTTATTAAATGAATTAATATTTATAAAAACTATATTAACATCACGTGGCATCCACTACAAGTTATAAAAATATACTTAAGCCTGAGTGGATGAATAAAAAGCATTTCATTACTATTGAAAATTTGAGCAATATATATAAAAATACACAGAAAGTCTGTGAAATAATAGTAAGAATAGAAAAAAGAAGTCAGGTTTGAGATTGGCAGAGACACAAATTAAAATAAGGTGTCAAAATGAAAAAAAGATGGAAAAAATTAAAATCGTAAAAGGAAGTAAGAGGGATACTTTAATAGCGATAAAAAACGACTGTCGGTACTGGGGTAAAACAGAGCCTGACCCGGTTGCAAAATAATGATAAAGATAGTACTGGAATTAGAAAAAGAACAAAGAAGAAAGCATAGTGTTGAATTAGAAAAACATGACAGAATAATTAAGGAATAGAAAAAGAAAAAAAGAGGTGGATAGTCCTGAAAATAGAAAAAAAAGGAAACGTTTCAGGGAAATAAGGTAAGAGAAATATTCACGAACTAAAAAAAATTAAATGACATTATATATTAAATAAAGTTGGATAAATGTATTGATTGATTTTTGAATATTTGGTCTAATCTTACCTAATAGCATTACCACTAAAGCTACAACGAATCTTTAAATATTCTAAGATAGCAGTTGTGTTAAAGAACATTACTATTGCGTATGGATCCCTCTCGATCCGTAGTAACTATATTTGGTGTTAAAATAGTCCTGCTATGGTCATTTGTAAATGGTGCTAGAAAAGGTAGAAAATTCAACTTTAAAATACAGTTTCAAGTAATATATTACGTCTTCAAACGCAAACATATAGTTTGTAAGGTGAACCTTTAACATTTTACATCAAACGCTACATCATTATCTTGCTTAAATTCAAACTGTCGAACTATCTATGGAAAAAAACGCAATTTATGTCAATATTTACTCAAAGGAAAACAAAGATGGAAACAAACACAGCAATTATTCCACTGAGTTTTGTTGTACTTTGATCTTGTTGATGGCAACTGTTTTTAAATTTGTTAGTATTATTTCTTTGAATTTATCGAACATATGAAGTGTTTTCATAGAATATGTTTAAAAATATTTCTTTTAAAACAGTTTGATCTAAAAAAAAATTAGATTTTTAGCTCTAAATATTATGAATACTCACACTCTGTTGCTTGTACTGGAACAATTCTCCATTTGTGTTTCTTTTTAAATCAGAAAAGGTAGATAGTTTTAATTTTATGTTTCTTCAGCTGAGAAATAGAAGATTTAAAGGTGGAATAAGAGATTAAAATTGAGAAAATCATGGTATATTGTAGAAAAACGCTGAGTTCAAAAAGCTGTGTCAAACAAAACAAACACATTCACGTTTCAAAGGCCTTTCAGTCTTCTCGTTTGGTTCTTTTAAACCAATTTAAATTAATACTGACCCAGAGGATACTAAGGTAACCGAACTAGCTCTAAACTTCTACAAAACCGGATATGTGAATATTGAAAATTTGTAAAGAATGGGGAAGAGCACGAATGAAGAACCCTTGAAGGAAATTATATAGAACCCCAATCACGTGTTGGGCTAATTTAGTTTTTAAATAAACGACAAACCGATATAAATAAAAGCTCTTAAACCACAAAATATTTTTATGTTTGTCCTGATTTCGATTGAAAAGCAATCATATTCAGAGGAAATTACTACACGACTCTGTGAATTGAATGCTGTCAACTGGAGCAATGGTGAAAGAATTGTTAGTAGAGCTGCAGCACAAAGGAAGTTGTTGGGGACGTGTTGGGGTTTGATGTTTTGCCTTCTCACATTACGCATTTTAACGATAAACGAAAGGAGTTTGCTTTTTATAGCACAAAAAGGGAATGAACTAGTTGCCAAAACGTTGCCCTATTGAAATAAATATCTTTGATTCGTTAATCAACAGGTTTATCATTTTTTCAAGTTCTCCAATAAACACTATGAATTGTAATGTAGTTTTTATTACAAACAATAAAAATAGTTAAAGATAGATTTTAAAAAAAATAACGACATTAAGTCTTAGTGAATTTTGGTTATGGAATATTTGTTGTCGTCTAAATTATACAATATTTTCCGTTCAAAGGGCATTCCAGAACGTCGTAACCTCGGGTCCGTATTGGCCTCTTACGTCAACACTTGCTTCAAGGCTTTTCTCATAGTTGACACAGAAATTTGAATCAATCCAGCTTTGAGTGCATTATACAATAAAAGCTACAAGCGAGTGAATAAGCGAGCTCCAAGCATCCTCATCTGTCAGCTATTATAACGGATCCAGGATTAACATAGATACACCCCCTCGTCTTGCTAACCCCTAGAAGGGTCAAACAGAACTATAATGCTCCGTTACCCACTAAAGAAACCTACTATATCACAAGCACTGAACTTGCTGTAAATACAGCTGTAAATGTGAAAGCAATCAACATGGAAACTACTTCAGTTTCACAGAAAACCAAGGCAAGGTTTATGCGTGACGCAGTGCTGTACATTCTCTTCACTTTATAAGTTATTATGTAAATATGTTAATTTTATAAGTAAATGTATTCTGTAAACCTATTTGGTTTAATAGTTTTAGTAATACGTTATTAACGTTAAGTAATTTTTAAATATATGTTTAAAATATTGAACGCTAGTGAGACGAACGGGTTCATTTAGATTCCTACCGTCACGAGACATAGCAAAACATTTGGTTAGCCGATGCGCAGCAGCATAGTTGACATTTAGAGTAGTGGAGTAACCTGCAATTGCAGAGTCTGTCGAACTTCACTGCTATAAATATCTATCCGTGATATTCCCTGTGCCTTGTTCACCATTGTGTCTAGATGCGAGATAGGAGTAGACAGCAGATCACACCCACTTGTCGGCGAACTCCCCATCTGCATATCGTTGAAATCTTCAGTCTCTGGCTATATCTCGTGAGTTATACTATTCAAGTATAAAATATTTGATTAGTTTGCAACTATGTTAGCAAAATGTACCCTGGTTTTAATTTGTTTAATTAAGGCTTTTTGATTGTATATTGGTTCAGTATTTGTATGCTTTAGTGTTCTATATTTAATAATGATTATAAACATATATAATTAGAAATTATAACATTTGTAAAATGCATTTATTTATTGAAACTGTTTTCAGTAGATTTTTAGTAATAATATTATACATTACGTTTACCAATGTCTAAATTATTATAAACATTAAGTTATAAATTTTTAAGGAAAATGTCTGGACGATATTTGTTTCAGAATGAAACTTCTAGTTGACATTTTTACATTTAAATATTTTATTTGAGTTGGATATTTGTAAAACGAGATTAAATAAGATCTACACAAAACACTATCTCTTTAATATTACAATGTTTCAATATATATTTTCTTCCTGTTTAAAATTCTAAAAACGTTTCCTTTTTCATGAATTGTTAAATTCTCGAGATAAAACTACTTCAGTGTTAAAAGGAAGCCATTAGATTTTCCATTAGGTCCTTGCAGCAGATTAAAGTATATCCTACATTTCCTTTTTTTTTCTGTCATCCTACGGCAGCGCTATTCCACATTCAATAACCTGGAAAATAATTTCCCTTGTCGTATGTATTTTCATCGTTCCTTAACAGTAGTTTTAGAAACACGTTCATAGTAATTAGTTTTGGAAACCGATCAGAAAATAACCTATATAGAAAGTAAGAGTTCACAATAGTAGTGAAAAAATATTATACATTTTCTTTAATAATGTGAACTAAATCTATATATGAGGTGGAAATATTTATTTGAAGTTGGTACAGGTGAGGAATACTTTTCAGTGATAGATGTCTATTTGGGACGCATTGGAATAACGTATTTCAAAACATCAAAAGTAAGATGCGAAATAATTAAGTTCCATTATAAATTTTACTTTACAAACATTAATTTACAACTTTAATTTAGCAATTAAAAAAAGTAATTGGTTTAGTATATAAATTCCGTCGTCTTCCTTTGTACTATCCTACTGCGACGGTGTACCGTACCCAGCGTACGCCGACTCCACCTCTTGGCCACTGTTTTCCTCTCTATCCACACCTATCTGTAGACAGTCGACGCAGGTAAAATCTGAAAGAAGTAGGTCTGACACTAGCCAGAACCTGTACTACTGCTTGCCAAATTCTGCCAGAGAACCGGTCACTGGATTTTAATTTTAAAAACCTAACCTACTGATATTTAACCCTTTGAGTCACTTTATCTGGGGGAAAATTTTATTTAAAGGCATCAGACACAGCTTAGTGACCAGATTGTAGAATTGTTTAAGACATTTGTTTAATGAAAAAGTTTATTTATGTAATGTATCAACTAGTACAGGAGTTTTACTACTTATTTAATTATATATATAAAAAATTATTTTAAAATTTAAATTTACAATTCTCAAATTTATGAAAATATTTACTAATAATTTAACGTTACTTATTTTCTAACCTGTAATACATTTAAAAACTCAATAATCCTGCCTGTAACGATTTATCATGAACAAAATATATATAAGCCCCCAAAAATATGCAATATTGAACAGAAGTTTGTTTTAATTTCCTTCTTTTTACTTATGGAGTTGTATTCATCTTTCATTAACTTTCAATAGTTATTCAAATATTTTATATCAGAATTATAATTGAATCTCTCATCAACTTCCATACAATGTTAATTTTAATTATTTTTTTTAAAGTACATTTAATTGAAAAATATTTTCAAACATTCCCAAATTATTTATCTTTGTGTTACTACCAATCATAATTTAATCTACATTTATCTTCTTTGAATATATTTATTTAATTCAAAATTAAATTTTTATAGTTTTTCAACCAAGCATTTTTTATAAATTTATCCACTTTCAAATTTAATTTACTGAATTAATTTCTATTAATCATCTCTTATCATCAAAACATTTTGCATAAACAAAAATTCTTTGTAAAAATCCACATAAATTTATAAAAAGAGACGTGAAATACTAACATTTGTTAAAACTAACAGGCCTATAATTCTAAACATGTTCATATATCAACTGAAAAATCATTTTCTTATTGTTATAAATTCCACCTTATTTCCTTTAATATTTCAGTAAAAGCAATTTTGAAAATTTATGTTTACTTTGCAAATCTTGTTTTATTGAAATTATTAAAAAGGTTTAAAATCAATTTAAAATATTCTAGAGTCTTTTTAGACTGCTTCTTATTTAGTTTAATATTATTTTGAAAGTAAGAAAAATATGAATGTAAAATTTTTTTCTTAAAATTGATTTAATAAATTTTAAAACCTTAAATAAATTTCATTAATCAAAATTTAAAAGTTTAAAGATAACCAACAACAAAACCTACCTTGTTTGACAGGTCACGTCCACAGGAATCGTTTCCTTTGAACCGTCCTCGGTTCGGTGTTTAGGTCGTAGATCCGGTCTGTCTTTCGTCTAGAGTAGAAATTGGGCTCTTCGCTCTCGCACCGCCTCGGCTCCTCGCTCTCGCTCTGCCTCGGCTTCTCACTCTCGCTCCGCGTAGGTCCTTTTCGGTTTGGCCTCACAGGATGTCTTCCTTTTCTTGATAGTTTGGTTTTAATTAGATCGTATTATATAAGTTCTAAAAAAATTTGGTGTTTAACGCTCGTTATTCTCGCTTAATTGTTATCTAATAAATCTCTACATTTTGTCTTGCTAAGCCTTATTAAACTTTTTATCTTGATTTAAATATTCTGGATATTTATTTATGGCGTTATAAAACCACTTTACACCTACTAATTTTTAGTTCATTTTGCGTTCAAACTTATTTTTATAATTTAGTGTTCACGTAACAATGCGTAATAATATAATTGGGAAAACAGAAAGCACTTTGAACACTGATGTTAAATGTTCCGTTTTAGGGGGTATATCTCTAAAACTTACTCCGGGAAAATACGAATTCTAAGTTTCGGCGTCACCACCTGCATTTAGCTGCACATCGTCTCTATCACTCACTCAAAAACAATTCCGAGCTCAACATCGTACTTTCTTCCGTGTTGCTTCCAGACGGCTTTCCTTCCGGAAATGTAAAAGCGGTGGAGACCGAAACAAGTACAATGGAAGGAACTATGTGCCACCTGATATTACTTATACAAAGCAAAAAATTCATTGTCCCCTGTTTGGAATTAAAAAAAAATGGTAAACTGTAAACGCAATAAGCTTGAAAAATTAAAAACACGAAGGTCTCCATTTGTTCGAAATGTAGAGAGGTGTGGTTACTCATCTTCTTGTCGACCATTCTTTGTTAACTTCTAAATGTTTGACGCAACATTTGTATCCAGCACGGTCACCTCCGAAGTAGAAACAGTACAATAGGATATATATATATATATATATATATATATATATATATATATGTATATATATATATATATTGTTTGAATGGTATGATTTGACCAATGCCCTCAATAACAGGATCTTTGAGGAAGTTGAAAGGTATTGTGGGACAATGATACTCTCATTGAACCTATTATCACATCTTTCGCGATCTAAATATATATTATAAAATGTAGTTCCCTTTTTTTCTATAATTATTTTTTAATAATTATATTTTCATAATTTTTAGTTGAATTTTTCGAATTTCAAACAATTAAGTTCTGATTTTTCTGCATTTATTTCTTTTATTTTCTCTTGTGTATGAGATCGTAAGTCTTTATTTATTTGTACTGGTGACAATAGCCTATTTTGGTTTGTCGGTAGAAAATAATAAAGCTCTTGTTAGCTAAGATAAAATAAACACTCTAGTGTCTTTTCCGCTTGAGTAGTCAGGAGTAAACTTACTATTTCAATGTTGTCATTTCACGAAACATTTTGAATGATCTTACTTTTAAAGTGCTCTATAATATTTCTATTTCGAGAAAATATTGAAATTACTTCAGAGATAGGAATAACAAGTGAGTAATAATTTAAAGGCATGTTGAAAAAAAAGGCTTTTTTTTATTTTTCCTCGTTTTAAATATTAAAAATAAATAACTAAAACACGCGTTTATGTGATAAACATATAAAGAAAAGGAAAAAATCTTTCCCCAAAAGCGACAAATTACGTTTATTCATAATTGCAGTGACGCTCGTATAAAGAACTATCATTCATCAAATCGCTTTATGTATCCTCTCGAACAAAAGCATTTTATGCGAGATTTTTCAAACATTTATTCCTATGTGAAATATTGATGAATAGCAAAAGTTAGTTTTTGTAATGGTTGGGATTCATATGCCGCTGCGGTTGTACATAAGGTATACATATTGTATGAGGTGGGAAGCACACGAGGGAAAAGTTCTGAATAATCATTCATGTTTATCGTGACGGTTCGTTGGTTTCCCAAGTGTTTCGTGTAAACAACCCCAGTGAGAAATAACCTGTCCTTGGCTGACGTTTGCTATTAATGTTTGGACGTTTTAAATGCTCTAAAAGTTACAAATAAAGAATGTCGTTTCGGGTATTATTCAGCCATTTTGAACCCATCCGAAGATTTTCTCACATATAACTATTAAAAAAAAATCGGCCTCAAAGATTTCTATCAACAATGATTATACATATTACATTAGAAGAAAAAATAAAATAACCCACTAATATAAATTTTTAAATTGAACAAAACATTTCGAACAAAGATCCGTATATTTCTTTTAAAGTTTAAAACCCCTTAAAAAACTACTAAACATTAGTATTTATAGATTTGAGAGAGATACTGAAATGCAAGATTAAAGCTAGATTAACGAGGCAAAAGTCGTGAAATCATTATTTTTGTCTGCAGAAGTTCTTTCTTGCAAGGTTTTTTTCACACGACACTTATCTCTTTGTTTTATTTCACTATCTTTCGAGTATATTTAGAAAGTGCTATTGAGATTTCTACCTGGACAATGCATCTTGAATTATTTACTCGCGATAGAGAGACAGTGAGCGTGTGTGTTGGAAGAGATGTGACTCGCGAGAGGCTGGCTGCCATGAAGGCGGTGATCGTATCCAAACCTGGTACTTAGCCTTTTATACTAAAACAGCTACCACTAATAAGAAACACCGCTCACCTGACGGAATATTACCTCGTGATCTAGTACCAAGTAGTTTTATGTTCCTACCTTAATTATTTCTATATTCACTTTCCTTTTCTGTTCTTCGTAAATATTTCCACTGGTGGGATGCTTTAAAACGAGAAAACCTGGGAAAAAACCGAGGAAAACTATCTAACATACTGACAAAGATGGAATGAAGTCAAACTCCGGAGTCAGTCACTCATCAAAAAGCCAAATGTCTCTCTTGTAGTTCCTTTTGTAATGCTGAAATGCAAAATAAGTAATTAGGTTATAGAATCAGAAATATGTTGTAGAGAGACAGATATTAAAAGCTCAAAAGTAACTTCAACCACCTCCAGTAAGTTCCCCAGCTTATATTGAAGCTAGGTTCAGTCGGTCAAAGAATAAGTAGATTTGATAACCCCGTTATTTTCACAGCGTTTGTCTTTTAATATTGGCTTCAGGTGGTATATTGAATTAAGGCTAATGATTTTTAAATGGCAAAAAATAAAAGAAGGAAGTTTTCCATTTGGAAGGACATTTACTTTGTCTAGACAAATACACGTCTCAATCAAATGAACTAATTCAAACTGTGAAATTATTCGGGGGGCTGTTGTTGTAACTCAGGGGTGTCTGAGTGGTTGTGACGTTTTAAAATATTTTGATTTGCACAAAAATCCATTTAATAACTAAAAAATACCTTTAAATCAAGGCTAGGATACAAAATGACTTAACACCGACTCGTCAACATAAATGGTGTGCGGACCAAAGATAATACGCAATTAGAGAAAAAAGAGAAATCTGCATTAAAACTATGTTGTACAGACATTACCCTTAAGCTCATACAACAACCTCGTAGTACGTAACTCAGGACCAGAGCGGTTTTACCATAACAATTCACTCTAAATGTCCTAATATCAGTGTCATTGGACTGGTTCGTTTCCTAATATTGTTGATAATTTATTTACCAAGTAATTGATTTAAACCCAACTGTAAAGTGCCCATATGTATTTGTACCCCATATTTACATTATGTAACTCTCTAAGCAATGGGTGTGTGGCTGGAAATTTTAAATTCCGAGTATTTTATTTCTTTTCAGCAACTGGATTGGACAATCCGCACATACTGATTGGGTTTTGGGTCTCTCACCGCATACTAGTCATATACTACATAACTTGGTTAAATATAAACACGAATACCTACTCAGAACAATAATACTGCCCCTGACACATACCCACACACACACACACACACACACACACACACACACACACACACACACACACACACACACACACACACACACACACACACACACACACACACACACACACACACACACACACACACACACACACACACACACACACACACACACACACACACACACACACACACACACACACACACACACACACACACACACACACACACACACACACACACACACACACACACACACACACACATACACACACACACACACACACACACACACACACACACAATATTCTTACTTAGATATCTTCATAAGGTGTTTTAAAAAAATGTGTTCGTAGCGTAGTATGACCAAAGCTTACCGGGTAAGACTTGGTATGTTTCTCTTAGCGAGACTCTTCTGTCGAATCTCATGAAGCATGATCTCTTCCAGTTATAACAACGTTTTCACTAACAATCGAAAGACTAATAATGACCATAAAAAACTAACAGGAATAAAGGAAAACAGAGATTTCCTTTTGAAGTAGACTTGACTTGGGCAATAGGGGTGATTGACATGGGAATTTCCAACTCATTGAACAATCCCGTTAACATAATATAGGGTGGGGCGGAGAGAAATACATCAGATCTCGTCAGAAATGGTGCACTTATATTCAACAGCCTTAGATTAAACCTACTGTGTATGGATCTTAAAAGAAATATTGTCGTAGTGAGACTAACCGGAAGTGAAATGTGTAGTGAGAAATGTAGGTTGAATGTAATAGGTATAAATAATTTAAAAAAAAGTTTGTGAGTAAAGATATTAATTAAATAAAATCATACAGTAATTTTTTTTCTCATTCGTATTTCAATGACAAAATTACAATCATCAGTTATATTTTAAATAATTAAAAACACTTGTACATATGTTACCCTTGCCTATAATAGCGCTTACTTTTATAATTGTTGAGGACGGTCGTTTCAAGAGGCGTGTCCCATTGTCAACTCAGACCATAAAGTAACAACATTAGAGGGAAGTGTAACGTATGCACAAGTGTTTTTGGTTAAAAGCTAGTAGCTCTTGTAAAGATGGAATCAACTAATATTGAAACAATTGTCATATTTAGAATTTGTCTATTTATATATATGACGATGATGATTTTGAATGTGAGTTAATATTCCATATTATTTAATTACAATGAACTAACTAAAAAAAGTATAACATGAAGCTGTACATCTCTGTACAGCTTCCTGTTATACGTATAACTAGTGTTACTTAGTGAAGCATGACTGTATACATACAGTGCTTGTGTTGATTGCATGTTTAGGTTATTTCAGCTGGAATAATGCCAAGACTACGGGAAGCATTAGTTTTCTGCTGTTATTATGCCGGCATATAACATACTTGGCCCGGTCATTAGAACAGTCGTGGTTTCATCTAAAGAGGGCATGGATGCCCTGAGTGGCTTATCCACTATACATTCTCCGAAGAAAAAAGTGTTAATAGAACATTTGTGTATTACTTATGATTTGATGGAAAATTCCATTTACATATAATATTTTAAATAACCATATGAAACACGATATTAGTCATATAATAAGAAAACTACCGGAGGAATATGAGGCAGCAGGCTCAACAACGAACATTCTAAAATTTGATTATCTAATAGTAGGCAAAGACGAGATTTGGGACTGTAGCTTAGAAAACACTGTAATCAAGAGGGTACCAACCTCCAAATATCTAAGGGCGATTTTTAATAAGAATTGCGATAGTGAGGATGAAATCAGGGGACGACTAAACAAAGACAGATCAGTGAAACTAACTTTAAACACTACAGATCAGAGGTATGGGATGTTACGAATGCTAGCAATAACAAACTCATGACGATGGAAATGGACTACTTAAGACGACGCTGCGTGAATCGAGACTTGAAAGGGTCAGAAATAGGCAAATACGCAATGAAATGAAAATGGATAAAAGTATAAGGGAGGAGATAGAAAGAAGACAACTAAAATGGTTTGGACACGTAAAGATGACGGCACGGCAGAAGGTGGCCTCCAAAGGTAATAGATTAGATTCAACCTGAGAAAAGAAAGAGACGACGGCCACGAAGAAGTTGGCGTGATGGCATCGACGAAGCAATGACTGGAAGAAACCTAAAAGAGGCATAATCTATGCCAAAAGAAATTGGAATTTGAAGCGGAGAAGTGGCAACATCTGTAACAGATCCGTTATAAAAAAATAAGTACATAATCTCACCCACCCTTCTGTATGGACCCTGTAGAGAGCAGATCTTCTTCAGATATCTAATACACTTCCTTGTAGGAAGAGGGATAATCAAGGACCGATGAAATAAGGCAGTACTACGAACAGGGCAATGTTCCTTTAGGAAAGGGGGAAAAATGGTGCGTTGTCAGGTTAGGTTCACTCATACGTAGCCTTGCTTTCCGCCAGAATGAAGAGGTACCGACTACCGCTACACAGGGTTTTAACGGAGTTTTTGTCCTAAATATTCTTCAAAATGGCTGTTATTTATACCATTTATATAAAAATTAAAATTAACACATTTTCATTGAAAATTTTTAATAAGTAATAAAGTAATACACTTCTCAATTGGATGAATTTGAATTTAAATATTGTGCTTTGGTAAACTACAATTTTATGATTCATATAACTAACGATGTCTTGAATTTTTACTCTCCAAATTTAAAATAACTAGTTACATTGTTTAGATATACTAGAATTTATGAATTTTGCTAATCATAATCACTTCCAGATTCATTTTGTAGTTGTATACGTGATTTCTTAAATTTCGTTCTTCAATCGTACAATATTTAGCTGGCTTGCTTTGGTAAAGTGTAATTTATATATTAATAAAATCGCACTTTAAATCAGAAGAGTGATCTGTAATGAGCAGATTTTCAGAGGCTACTTCCAATTTTTAAAACACTCATAATTTTTGCTGTATTGGATAGAAAAATAAGTAGCATTATTTATCTTGAAATTTTGCCAATCATAATCACTTCCAGATTCACTTTATAGTTGTATAGGTGACATCTTAAATTTAGTTCTTCAATCGTACAATATTTAGCTGGCTTGCTTTGGTAAAGTGTAATTTATATATTAATAATATCGTAGTTTAAATCAGAAGAGTGATCTGTAATGAGCAGCAGAGTTCGATTTTCAGAGGCTACTTCCAATTTTTAAAACACTCATAATTTTTGCTGTATTGGATAGGAAAATAAGTAGCATTATTTATCTTGAAATTTTGCATATCATAATCACTTCCAGATTCACTTTATAGTTGTATAGGTGACATCTTAAATTTCGTTCTTCAATCGTACAATATTTAGCTGGCTTGCTTTGGTAAACTGTAATTTATATATTAATAATATCGTACTTTAAATCAGAAGGGTATCTGTAATGAGTAGCAGATTAAGAATTTTCAGAGGCTACTTCCAATTTTAAATACACTTACAATTTTTGCAGTATTGGATAGGAGAATAAGTCGCATTATATATCTCGAAATTTTGCCAATCATAATCACTTCCAGATTCATTTTGTAAATGTATACGTAATTTCTTAAATTTCGTTCTTCAAAAGTACAATATTTAGCTGGGTTGCTTTGGTAAACTGGAATTTATATAATAAAATCGCACTTTAATCCAGAAGAGTGATCTGTAATGAGCAGCAGAGTAAGAAGTTTCCGAGGCTACTTCCAATTTTAAATTCACTCACAATTTTTGCTGTAAAGAAGACAGTTATGATTTCATGTTATATTGTTAGGAACGTGCCTAGGTCTTGCATCTCATGTTTTATTGGAGTCGGAAAATCAGTTTATTTATCTTCAAATTTTGCTGGTGTAAAATGTAAGGTATACTGTTAAAATTCACTGTGTACTGATAAACATCACTGACCACCTTACTGTTAAAATTCACTATGTACTGCAAAACATCACTATCCCCCTTACTGTTAAAATTCACTATGTACTGCTAAACATCACTGTCCACCTTACTGTTAAAATTCACTATGTACTGCTAAACATCACTGTCCACCTTACTGTTAAAATTCACTATGTACTGCTAAACATCACTGTCCACCTTACTGTTAAAACTCACTATGTACTGCTAAACATCACTGAACACCTTACTGTTAAAATTCACTATATACTGCTAAACATCACTGTCTACCTTACTGTTAAAATTCACTGTATACTGTTAAACATCACTGAGCACCATACTGTTAAAATTCACTATGTACTGCTAAACATCACTGACCACCTTACTGTTAAAATTCACTGTGTACTGTTTAACATCACTGAGCACCATACTGTTAAAATTCACTGTGTACTGTTAAACTGTTCTGATTTTATTTATTTACTGTACATTTAGATGTCATTTTTAGTTAATGCAAGACCTAGGCATGAATTTTGTTAGCTGATACAAATAAGAACCTTTACGTGAAAATTTTTAAGCCGAAATAATGGGCGTTGCTAAGCAAACCTATATACAACAATTATCAACTATTACTTTTATTGGGCGTTTTACTACATTTTTTCTACTACGCTTTTTTTTTAATTTTAACCTGAATAGTTATAAATTCGGCTCAAGTCAATAAGTCTAAACAATTCAAATATTTCGAAAATAAATTATGGCGATGTATTATATTTTAGATTCTGAATCGAATGGTATAATTTTTTAATTTCGGAAATGAATTTTAAAAAGTTGATTTTTCTGCACGCAAGCGAGGTCTTGTCGTTTTAGAACCTACTACTGAGGTCTTAGCTGCACTATTTATATAAAAGCAAAGCGAGGTCTAATCAGCGATATCGACTACTGAGGCCTTTTTCTAATAAATTTGTAAAAGATTTTTTGTGTTCATGAAATCTTTATATAATTGTAATGTTAATGAATTATTTTTGAATTAATAAAATTTGGTAGTAAAACTAGAATTTGTTTTTAAAACAAGACTGTTTTACAACACATGTAATGTGAAAGGTACTTTATTAAATGGATTAACCTATATTTTTCTTTGCGAAACTAACAGGATAATTAGAGTTTGGATTGTATGTAATTATATAAAATGCTCTTGAATATACAAATATTTTAAAATATACATAAGTATTCGATCACTTTAAATGTTTACATTTTTAAGCCTAATAAAAGTTATATAATAACGATTTTTAAATTGTTTTCATATTTTATTTAACGGTGTCGTATCCGTGATAGAAATATACTGTAAAATATTTTATTATAATACAATATAATTTTTAATATTAAAAAATAGATATTGTAATTAATATTAGCCTATTAGCCTATTAGCATGTTTCAATAAAGTGGGCATCTTGGCTTACGCCTTTTGAATTTAAAAATTCCTAATTAATGTCGGAATATAAATTCAAGTATTTTATTTCTTTTTACTGTTAATTTAAATAGTAGTAAATAGTACACATTAAACTTTACAACTGGACTAAATTTAAATATGTTTAAAGCACTACTTTTACTCCGTAAAAATTGTTTAAAATAATTTTGCAGTTTTTTATAGTATGTAACAGATTTAATAAAAAAAGCATTATAAATCTTTCTGTTTGTACAATTTGAATAAAGACCTCTGTTGACCGGATAATGAACTGCCTAGGACCTCGGTTGTATGTTAAGAAAATGTCGAGTCCTCGCTAGGCTGTTGTTGTACCATACACATTTTAACATTATGAAACATATTTAAAAAATTTAAGAGATAACAACTACTATTAAAATAATGTTTCACAGCATCATTTGAAGAACTATTTTGTGTACGGTTTCATAAGAATGGTTAAAAATCTTTCTGTTTGTACAATTTAAATAAAGACCTCTGTTGACCGGATAATGAACTACTTTGACCTCGGTTGTATGTTAACAAAATGTTCAGTCCTCGCTAGGCCGTTGCTGTACCGCACACATTTTAGAAATATGAAACACATTTAGAAAATTTAAGACGTTACAACTAATATTAAAATAATGTTTCACAGCATTATTTGCAGGCTATTTTATATACTCTATTGGTTCTAATATGTGTTTTGTTTTCGTTATATAACTGTACTGGCATTTATTTAAAACATAACACGCAAACTTTATTTTATATTAGTTTAAATCTAAATTACAGTACTTTGTTAACGATTGCCGTGTGTTAATAAATTAGACAACGGTTAGTATGTGAAATTGATTTAGGATTTAAGAGCTTTTGTTGAAATAGGTTTATTAAATGCTGATATCTTGTAGCGAAATCTTGTACTTTTAATGCCGAATATGGAGGTTTATACATTTATACCAATGGGTCCTGACGAAATGACAATTACCGGTTACAAATATAAATGTCTTTTTTCATACAATAACAATCCGTTCTATGTATCTATACTATTTCCGGGAATATATTCGCATATTACAAGAGCATTTTTCTTATATAGATAAGTTACTGTTACCTATATTCTTTCGATGTCATACACGTCGTCCCTATTACTGTTCATTAAAACCCTATAATATTATAGCACTTTGAGAACAAGGTAGTTATTTAATCAAAGTGGTTTAGGAAACGCACTGTTCACTAAACAATTCACTTTATATTCACACTAATGGTTAGTTCACTTGTTAGACACGGACCTGGAAGGCACATTTTCACAAATAACTCTTTCAAACTAACCCGTTCTTGTCTCAACTCCTACTAAAAATATTTTTGGCTTACAGAAAAACCCATGTTCAACCTTACTGTAATCTTTACCTGGATTCTCTGCCTTTGTCATGTACAAGAAACCTCCCTCTCTTGTACATCATAAATTATTTGAACAAATATATTCAAGGCCTTGTTTCTCTTTACATAACTTAAACCTACTATTCTAAATTCCAATTATTTAATTTTAACGTCTATCACAATGCTGATGTTTTTATTAATGGCTGTGTCGACACTACACTAGATTACAAAACAAATTTTTCATTGTTGAGCTCCTATTTTGGAAACATATATTTTAGTATTTCTTTACTTTTATATAGTCTTGAATATATTATATAGACAACTTGTAAACTTTGCTAGAACAAGTTTTATAACGACGGAATCCTGAATATACTCAATATTTCAATCCTGAAATATTAAACTCTTATTTCAGAGTTTATAAGGTCAACAAAAATAAGTTTTATGTTGAAAGTAATAGACCTATTGCTGTATGTAGTTTGATTATTACATGTATTGCATATTGTTCACATTAAAAGCAATACGTCTCCTGCAATAGCTTAAAGTTTAACTACCATTACTCATTATGCATCTAAAGTTCAAATTTCATTAGAAGTTTGTTTAAGATCTGAATCAAATACCGCTTAATGGATTATATCAAATCGTTTTTATTTTGTACAGATTAAAATTATTCTATTTTATAGCCATGTAGAAAAATTAATTTGATGCTAATAATAATCAGGTAAAGTAAAAAATATTGTGAAAAGTATTTAAACTATTTAAAACTATTTAAAAAGCTATATGAATTATTTTAGACTTTTAAAGTTAATGATCAAAATTAATTAATTATCAGCTTGATTATAAGACACCTTGTGTTAAACGTATTAAAATTGTAAAATAGATGATTACCACTATAAATGTAATTTTGTGTCAAATGTGAATTTTATTATTTTTTTAAATGTTCAGTTTGATAAACCTAGATATATGTTACTCATAAGTTACTGTACATTATTATAAGCATTAGACTAGATATTACAAATTATTGAGCTATTTATTTTTAAAACGTTAAGTCACTGCTAATCATTCAAGTTAGAGTTTTAGATTGTGAGTTTAATGTCTTTAGGTTAGGCTACACTAAATCAATAACATTTCGTTTAGTTACAGTTTTATTAATAAACCATCATAGTAGTTTAGTAGCTAGAGGATTTCGACGAGCGAGCTGTTCAAGTTTCACGACTCAAACATTTTGAATAGGGCCTATATTTCATTAGCATCAGATTGAACCGCATATTCGACATAAATTGTTGTACCGAATGTATCCAGGGCGTCGTGAAGAAGTAACTTACATTGATAACCAAAATTCTATTTTAGTTTAAGGAACGATTTTAAGTACCAAAATATTATAATGCACTGATACACAGTGATCCTTTGTTACTCACTGGGGATACGTTCCCCGAACTTACCGCAACTAGAGAATCCGCGAATGCTGAAACCAACTGTACATGGAAAGGGGATAGTTACGTTCCACATCTAAACTTTTAACATCGATTACAGCTATACTGTACTTCCGTCTGTAATCTTCCGTCAAATCGTGGTTCGCTCTTTTTCAAAAGACTGTCGACATCTTCACGGTTAATTTCACCGTTAGGCTTTCAGTCTGTGCTCAACCTTATTTAGATCCTGTACTATTTTTGGTTTACAAAAGAAACAGATGTTGGCTAGGCTTCTACACTGTGCCTGGGTTGCTTTGTCTTCGCCAAGTGCAAACCGTTTGTTTGGGAAATTCGGTAAAGGCTCTCAATACATATCTCACACGCTATACTTGGCTATTCTTATTTACAATTACATATTTTTCGCACAAAGGGGAACATCGCGGGGAATCTTTGTATCTTTTGAACTATAAAAGATATAATTACAAAAAATTGTTTTTAAACTCACGAAAATGGACACGGTCGAACTGGGCCCACGTTCAAATTATCCCTAGACGGACTACCGTCAAACCTCAAAGAATCGGGGTTGAATTGGGCCCCTCTCCAATTGGATTCCTCAACAAAATGTTGAGTCTTCGCTAGGCCGTTGTTGTACCGCACACATTTTAGCAATAAGAAACACATTTAAAAAATTTAAGAGGTAACAACTACTATTAAAATAATGTTTCACAGCATCATTTGAAGAACTATTTTGTGTACGATTTCTTAAGAATGGTTAAAAATCTTTCTGTTTGTGCAATTTAAATAAAGACCTCTGTTGACCGGATAATGAACTACCTAAGACCTCGGTTGTATGTAAAGAAAATGTCGAGTCATCGCTAGGCCGTTGCTGTACCGTACACATTTTAGCAATATGAAGCGCATTTAGAAAATTTAAGAGGTAACAACTACTATTAAAATAATGTTTTACAGCATCATTTGAAGAACTATTTTATGTTCTCCATTAAGTCTATTATATATTTATATATTCATTATATAATTGTACATAGTTTTTTTATAGTATATAACCAATATCATAAGGAAGGTTAAAAATCTTTCTGTTTGTACAATATAAACAAAGACCTCTGTTGACCGGATAATGAACTACCTAAGACCTCGGTTGTGTGTTAACAAAATGTTGAGTCCTCTCTAGGCCGTTGCTGTACCGCACACATTTTAGAAATATGAAACACATTTAGAAAATTTAAGACGTTACAACTAATATTAAAATAATGTTTCACAGCATCATTTGAAGAACTATTTTGTGTACGATTTCATAAGAATGGTTAAAAATCTATCTGTTAGGACTGCCTAGAATCTCGGTTGGAGAGGTAGTTGAAAAAAGGTAGCTATTTGATCAAGGTGGTTTGGGATACGCACTGTTCACAAAAAATAATCTTTTTTTAGATTCACACTAATTGTTAGATTAGTAATTAGACACTGGACGGCAAGGCACGTTCTCACAACTAACTCTTTTTAACTGACTTGTATGCGTTAACATTCTCAACACTTACTAAAGATAATTTTGGCTAACGGAAAGAGCCTATTTAAAATCTCTACCCGGATTCTCTGTCTTTTGTCATGTACAAGAAATAACCCTCTCTTATATTACTTAAGTTATTTGAGCAAATACATTCAAGGCTTTATTTCTCTTCACATAACTTAAGTGCTTAAACTAATATACTAATTTCCAAATATTTAATTTTAGCGTATGTCAAAATGATGCTGTTGTTTTCTTACTGGCTGTGGTCGACACGTCACTGAATTGCAAATCAATTTATCATTTTGAGCTCCTATTTTGAAGCACGTATTTTAGTATTTCTTTACTCTTATATAGCCTTAAATATATTATATAGACTACTTGTAAACATTGCTAGTCCAAGTTTAATAACGATGGAATCCTGAATACTGAATTTTAAATAATAGGATATTTAATATAAACCCTTTTTTTCAGAGTTTATAATGTCAGCAAAAATAATTTTTATTGCTGAAAGTCATAGACTTATTGCAGTATAAGTTAGCTTAGTACATGTATTGCTTATTGCTCACATTAAAAGCTATACGTCTCCTGCGTAGCTTAAAATTATTAAACCATTTCTCAATATGCATCTAAAGTTCAAATTTCATTAGAAATTTGGTTTTTATCAATCAAAAAACTATACAATCGGTTATTCTTTCCTTTTAACTTAGTTCCTATATTTTTTAAACACGGAGGAAAATTAATTTGTTTTTACTAGGCAAGCACATTAAGAAATATTGTTAAAACTATTAAAAAAGCTATATGAATTATCTGACGCTTTTAAAATTAATGATCAAATGAAATAATTATCAACTTTATTATAAGAAACGTGTAAACATATTAAAATTGTAAAATAAATGATTACCACTATAAATGTAATTTTGTGTCAAATACGAATTTTAATATTTTTAAATGTTCAGTTTGATAAAGATAGATATTTGTTGCTCATAAGTTACAGTACATTATTATTATCAACAGTCTAGATATTACACATTATTGAACATATTTATTTTAAAAATGTTTAATTAATTACTAATCGTTCAAGTTAAGATTTTTAGATTGTAAGCTTAATATTTTTAGGCAAGGGTGCACTTTTCGTAAGGTAAGTCAATAACATTTCGTTCAGTTACAGTTTTCTGATCAAACCACCGTATTAGTTTAGAAACTATAGGATTTCGTCAAGTGAAATTTAATTCTAATGACTCAAACATTTTGAATATATTTCATTATCATCAGTTTGAACCTCAAATTCCATATAAATTGTCGTTGTGAATGTATCCTACTAACATCATGACGAAACACACCTACATTGATCACCAAATTCCATATAAATTGTCGTTGTGAATGTATCCTACTAACATCATGACGAACACACCTACATTGATCACCAAATTCCATATAAATTGTCGTTGTGAATGTATCCTACTAACATCATGACGAACACACCTACATTGATCACCAAATTCCATATAAATTGTCGTTGTGAATGTATCCTACTAACATCATGACGAACACACCTACATTGATCACCAAATTCCATATAAATTGTCGTTGTGAATGTATCCTACTAACATCATGACGAACACACCTACATTGATCACCAAATTCCATATAAATTGTCGTTGTGAATGTATCCTACTAACATCATGACGAACACACCTACATTGATCACCAAATTCCATATAAATTGTCGTTGTGAATGTATCCTACTAACATCATGACGAACACACCTACATTGATCACCAAATTCCATATAAATTGTCGTTTTGAATGTATCCTACTAACATCATGACGAACACACCTACATTGATCACCAAATTCCATATAAATTGTCGTTGTGAATGTATCCTACTAACATCATGACGAACACGCCTACATTGATCACCAAATTCCATATAAATTGTCGTTGTGAATGTATCCTACTAACATCATGACGAACACACCTACATTGATCACCAAATTCCATATAAATTGTCGTTGTGAATGTATCCTACTAACATCATGACGAACACACCTACATTGATCACCAAATTCCATATAAATTGTCGTTGTGAATGTATCCTATTAACATCATGACGAACACACCTACATTGATCACCAAATTCCATATAAATTGTCGTTGTGAATGTATCCTACTAACATCATGACGAACACACCTACATTGATCACCAAATTCCATATAAATTGTCGTTGTGAATGTATCCTACTAACATCATGACGAACACACCTACATTGATCACCAAATTCCATATAAATTGTCGTTGTGAATGTATCCTACTAACATCATGACGAACACACCTACATTGATCACCAAATTCCATATAAATTGTCGTTGTGAATGTATCCTACTAACATCATGACGAACACACCTACATTGATCACCAAATTCCATATAAATTGTCGTTGTGAATGTATCCTACTAACATCATGACGAACACACCTACATTAATCACCAAATTCCATATAAATTGTCGTTTTGAATGTATCCTACTAACATCATGACGAACACACCTACATTGATCACCAAATTCCATATAAATTGTCGTTTTGAATGTATCCTACTAACATCATGACGAACACACCTACATTGATCACCAAATTCCATATAAATTGTCGTTGTGAATGTATCCTACTAACATCATGACGAACACACCTACATTGATCACCAAATTCCATATAAATTGTCGTTGTGAATGTATCCTACTAACATCATGACGAACACACCTACATTGATCACCAAATTCCATATAAATTGTCGTTGTGAATGTATCCTACTAACATCATGACGAACACACCTACATTGATCACCAAATTCCATATAAATTGTCGTTGTGAATGTATCCTACTAACATCATGACGAACACACCTACATTGATCACCAAATTCCATATAAATTGTCGTTGTGAATGTATCCTACTAACATCATGACGAACACACCTACATTGATCACCAAATTCCATATAAATTGTCGTTGTGAATGTATCCTACTAACATCATGACGAACACACCTACATTGATCACCAAATTCCATATAAATTGTCGTTGTGAATGTATCCTACTAACATCATGACGAACACACCTACATTGATCACCAAATTCCATATAAATTGTCGTTGTGAATGTATCCTACTAACATCATGACGAACACACCTACATTGATCACCAAATTCCATATAAATTGTCGTTGTGAATGTATCCTACTAACATCATGACGAACACACCTACATTGATCACCAAATTCCATATAAATTGTCGTTGTGAATGTATCCTACTAACATCATGACGAACACACCTACATTGATCACCAAATTCCATATAAATTGTCGTTGTGAATGTATCCTACTAACATCATGACGAACACACCTACATTGATCACCAAATTCCATATAAATTGTCGTTGTGAATGTATCCTACTAACATCATGACGAACACACCTACATTGATCACCAAATTCCATATAAATTGTCGTTGTGAATGTATCCTATTAACATCATGACGAACACACCTACATTGATCACCAAATTCCATATAAATTGTCGTTGTGAATGTATCCTACTAACATCATGACGAACACACCTACATTGATCACCAAATTCCATATAAATTGTCGTTGTGAATGTATCCTACTAACATCATGACGAACACACCTACATTGATCACCAAATTCCATATAAATTGTCGTTGTGAATGTATCCTACTAACATCATGACGAACACACCTACATTGATCACCAAATTCCATATAAATTGTCGTTGTGAATGTATCCTACTAACATCATGACGAACACACCTACATTGATCACCAAATTCCATATAAATTGTCGTTGTGAATGTATCCTGCTAACATCATGACGAACACACCTACATTGATCACCAAATTCCATATAAATTGTCGTTGTGAATGTATCCTACTAACATCATGACGAACACACCTACATTGATCACCAAATTCCATATAAATTGTCGTTGTGAATGTATCCTACTAACATCATGACGAACACACCTACATTGATCACCAAATTCCATATAAATTGTCGTTGTGAATGTATCCTACTAACATCATGACGAACACAGCTACATTGATCACCAAATTCCATATAAATTGTCGTTGTGAATGTATCCTACTAACATCATGACGATCACACCTACATTGATCACCAAATTCCATATAAATTGTCGTTGTGAATGTATCCTATTAACATCATGACGAACACACCTACATTGATCACCAAATTCCATATAAATTGTCGTTGTGAATGTATCCTACTAACATCATGACGAACACACCTACATTGATCACCAAATTCCATATAAATTGTCGTTGTGAATGTATCCTACTAACATCATGACGAACACACCTACATTGATCACCAAATTCCATATAAATTGTCGTTGTGAATGTATCCTACTAACATCATGACGAACACACCTACATTGATCACCAAATTCCATATAAATTGTCGTTGTGAATGTATCCTACTAACATCATGACGAACACACCTACATTGATCACCAAATTCCATATAAATTGTCGTTGTGAATGTATCCTACTAACATCATGACGAACACACCTACATTGATCACCAAATTCCATATAAATTGTCGTTGTGAATGTATCCTACTAACATCATGACGAACACACCTACATTGATCACCAAATTCCATATAAATTGTCGTTGTGAATGTATCCTACTAACATCATGACGAACACACCTACATTGATCACCAAATTCCATATAAATTGTCGTTGTGAATGTATCCTACTAACATCATGACGAACACACCTACATTGATCACCAAATTCCATATAAATTGTCGTTGTGAATGTATCCTACTAACATCATGACGAACACACCTACATTGATCACCAAATTCCATATAAATTGTCGTTGTGAATGTATCCTACTAACATCATGACGAACACACCTACATTGATCACCAAATTCCATATAAATTGTCGTTGTGAATGTATCCTATTAACATCATGACGAACACACCTACATTGATCACCAAATTCCATATAAATTGTCGTTGTGAATGTATCCTACTAACATCATGACGAACACACCTACATTGATCACCAAATTCCATATAAATTGTCGTTGTGAATGTATCCTACTAACATCATGACGAACACACCTACATTGATCACCAAATTCCATATAAATTGTCGTTGTGAATGTATCCTACTAACATCATGACGAACACACCTACATTGATCACCAAATTCCATATAAATTGTCGTTGTGAATGTATCCTACTAACATCATGACGAACACACCTACATTGATCACCAAATTCCATATAAATTGTCGTTGTGAATGTATCCTACTAACATCATGACGAACACACCTACATTGATCACCAAATTCCATATAAATTGTCGTTGTGAATGTATCCTACTAACATCATGACGAACACACCTACATTGATCACCAAATTCCATATAAATTGTCGTTGTGAATGTATCCTACTAACATCATGACGAACACACCTACATTGATCACCAAATTCCATATAAATTGTCGTTGTGAATGTATCCTACTAACATCATGACGAACACACCTACATTGATCACCAAATTCCATATAAATTGTCGTTGTGAATGTATCCTACTAACATCATGACGAACACACCTACATTGATCACCAAATTCCATATAAATTGTCGTTGTGAATGTATATTACTAACATCATGACGAACACACCTACATTGATCACCAAATTCCATATAAATTGTCGTTGTGAATGTATCCTACTAACATCATGACGAACACACCTACATTGATCACCAAATTCCATATAAATTGTCGTTGTGAATGTATCCTACTAACATCATGACGAACACACCTACATTGATCACCAAATTCCATATAAATTGTCGTTGTGAATGTATCCTACTAACATCATGACGAACACACCTACATTGATCACCAAATTCCATATAAATTGTCGTTGTGAATGTATCCTACTAACATCATGACGAACACACCTACATTGATCACCAAATTCCATATAAATTGTCGTTGTGAATGTATCCTACTAACATCATGACGAACACACCTACATTGATCACCAAATTCCATATAAATTGTCGTTGTGAATGTATCCTACTAACATCATGACGAACACACCTACATTGATCACCAAATTCCATATAAATTGTCGTTGTGAATGTATCCTACTAACATCATGACGAACACACCTACATTGATCACCAAATTCCATATAAATTGTCGTTGTGAATGTATCCTACTAACATCATGACGAACACACCTACATTGATCACCAAATTCCATATAAATTGTCGTTGTGAATGTATCCTACTAACATCATGACGAACACACCTACATTGATCACCAAATTCCATATAAATTGTCGTTGTGAATGTATCCTACTAACATCATGACGAACACACCTACATTGATCACCAAATTCCATATAAATTGTCGTTGTGAATGTATCCTACTAACATCATGACGAACACACCTACATTGATCACCAAATTCCATATAAATTGTCGTTGTGAATGTATCCTACTAACATCATGACGAACACACCTACATTGATCACCAAATTCCATATAAATTGTCGTTGTGAATGTATCCTACTAACATCATGACGAACACACCTACATTGATCACCAAATTCCATATAAATTGTCGTTGTGAATGTATCCTATTAACATCATGACGAACACACCTACATTGATCACCAAATTCCATATAAATTGTCGTTGTGAATGTATCCTACTAACATCATGACGAACACACCTACATTGATCACCAAATTCCATATAAATTGTCGTTGTGAATGTATCCTACTAACATCATGACGAACACACCTACATTGATCACCAAATTCCATATAAATTGTCGTTGTGAATGTATCCTACTAACATCATGACGAACACACCTACATTGATCACCAAATTCCATATAAATTGTCGTTGTGAATGTATCCTATTAACATCATGACGAACACACCTACATTGATCACCAAATTCCATATAAATTGTCGTTGTGAATGTATCCTACTAACATCATGACGAACACACCTACATTGATCACCAAATTCCATATAAATTGTCGTTGTGAATGTATCCTACTAACATCATGACGAACACACCTACATTGATCACCAAATTCCATATAAATTGTCGTTGTGAATGTATCCTACTAACATCATGACGAACACACCTACATTGATCACCAAATTCCATATAAATTGTCGTTGTGAATGTATCCTACTAACATCATGACGAACACACCTACATTGATCACCAAATTCCATATAAATTGTCGTTGTGAATGTATCCTATTAACATCATGACGAACACACCTACATTGATCACCAAATTCCATATAAATTGTCGTTGTGAATGTATCCTACTAACATCATGACGAACACACCTACATTGATCACCAAATTCCATATAAATTGTCGTTGTGAATGTATCCTACTAACATCATGACGAACACACCTACATTGATCACCAAATTCCATATAAATTGTCGTTGTGAATGTATCCTACTAACATCATGACGAACACACCTACATTGATCACCAAATTTTTAATTTGGTTTAGGGAACGATTCTAAATATAAAAAGAATATAATGCATCGATATACAAGCATGCCTCGTTATTCGTGGGGGATACTTTCTCCGGACTTACCGCAAATAGTGAAACCGTGAGTACTGAAATCAACTGTATATGGAAAGGAGAAGATTCCGTTCCACATTAAAAATTTTAACAATAATTACAGCTACACTGTACTTCCGTCTGTATTCTTCCGTCAAATCTTGGTTCGCACTTTTTAAAAGATTTTTGACACCATCATTGTTAATGTCTTAAAATCCTTCACCGTTAAGTCATGTCCTATTAAGATAATATTAGTCCGTAAGCACCATAGCACAGCAGAACAATCATATTATCTTTTGCGGCATTAAACCCCCAACATATTTCTCCTCCTTAGATAAGAAAGTTAGTGAATGCATTATTTTACAAAACAGTCCGGTCTCATCCGTGTTAAAAACTTGATCGACGGAAAGCATTATAAAAATATATTGTGTTTAATAATTAACACTTGAGTTACTTTCAATTTCTACATTATAAAGTGATAAAACTGAATTAATTTCTAAAATAGTATTTAAAATGTCACACATCTTAAAAAAAGTCTCTTCCATGTAAATACTGTAGATGAATAATTTATTCGTTTATTATTTAATACTGTAGTGCTACTTAAGTAAAAAAAAATCATATTTATCTATAAGATCAAAATACTACGGTCGTAATTTATGTTACAAATAACTTCATTGTTGTTATAAATGAGTGAAATATTATGAAGTTAGTAGTCTATCGTTTAATTTATTTTTTGTGAACATTTACAAAAGTAGGTTGAATAAATGACTGTGTTATAATATAAAATTTGTTGAACATAATGACGAATCGTGTATTACCGGTAATTTTAACAATCCTTTCTACTCTAACACTCAATATTGAGTGTTATTCTTCATGTAATTCTTGATGATATTTTTACAACTTCGGATATATTATTTTTTGTAAAAGTTATAACTTAAAATATGTTTGTTTATTATCTAATTTGGTTTACTTTAGATATGCTTATGCCGGATGATGGAAACAATTAATTTTCCGAAAGATCTCCATATAATAGTAAATTTAGATGCTTATGTACTTCTCTCAACAATAAACCGCATTTTCTTTTATTCAATCTTATACGGCTACAAGTGTATATATGGATTATCTGAAAACTATTTTTAAACATAAAATGGACAACGTAATTTCACTATGTAGTTCCAGTTTTGTAAAAGGGAGCCAATCCCTTAAGACATTCTGTCACGCAGTCGGGTGTGTCTTTGCCCATTGCAGTAAACTAGTCATGCCCAAAATGGTCGATGTTATAAAACCTTTTATAAGAACAAGGAAAGATGACATCCTACTAATGAAATTCTACCGCTGAGCCCTTGGGACAAGTTACTGAAGAACGTGTTAAGTAAATTATCACAAAGGCCCTGCAGCTTGTATACAAAAAGGTTTGTTTAAAACTTCATACCTACTTAATCATAGTGTAATTAAACTTTAGCTTAATTAATATTCATTTCATTAGTGTAAGGGTATAAGACTTATCAGTTCATACAACATGCTATCTTTTTACGAAGTAAGGATTAGAGAAGATGAATGTATAAAGGAAAAGTCTTCAAAAAGAAGGCGTATCTATTGATGAAGCAAAAATAATGCTGGAAAGAAGTTTGAAAGAAAAAAAATAAGATAGCAGTTTGGAGTTGTTGGTAAAGAAGGTGAATATCCTAAAAAAATGGAAAATTGTGCCTTTACAAAGACGTATCACATAAAGACGTAAAAAACGATGGTACTTTAATATACGGGGATATTAAAAATGTAATTTAACGAGCTTCAGCTCTAAAACTTTGATAAATTTTATAATTTAATGTTCTCTGCCTACACCATAATGGGAGAGAGAACCAGCAACAGGAAATTAGTAAGAAAGAGGTTTGTTGAATGAGATTAAATACCTTATCTGAAACGTAAGGCATACTGAAATAAGAAATACTGCTGAAATAACAATAAAAATAATAACAGTTTGAATTTTAGCATTATCATCAACCACATATAGATACATATTATTACACATTATTACACATACAGATATGATAATACACAATTTTTAGGCACACCCCTATTCACATAACGTCGCAGTTTTTATTACTTTTCTGTATACATAAACATTAAGGTAGACTATTCCACTTGCTGATTTGGATTTTCTAAAATAAACTTAATACCATAAAATTAATTGCTGTTAACAATGGATAAACACATCATTGATAGGCAATATTTCAAACAAAATATCCCTTTGTTTGAATGTATTCTTTTGCTTTAAACAATGTTTGTCCTCCTACAATAAAGGATACACGTGTCATCTTCTTCGTGCTCCAAAGAGGAAAGTTCATGCTGTTTATATTATCCTTGTAAAGAGAAATGCAGAAATGATAACAAGCAATAGTAGTTACAAATTATTTACACTAATGCCTAATCTTAGCATAATAAATAGTAAAAAACTAAAATACTATACTTTACTCAAAGATATGATAGTTTCAATCAATAATGACATCTAAAATGTTCCTTCTAGACGTCGACAATATTCAGTATTTTAGGGTATGATCGATCCCCTATACTTTTTATTACTTTTTATTGTACTTTGAAAATCCTATATAAAATTGTGCCCTTCAGATTGCATTTAAATCTTTATAAATACATTGATCGATTTTTCCTATTTACAAACACATTCCCACAAGTAACAAATTACATCTGCTTATAAAATTAGATCGTATATAAATATCTGATTATATATATATATATATATATATATATATATATATATATATATATATATTCATATATAACTAAATTAGATTCCAATTATTTAAAAACAAAATGTTGAGTAAATACTTTAACACACTTTTAACTTTCATTAAAATTTGACCTTATGCAAAATATCAAAGCAATTGCTGAAGAACTAGTTTAATTGCAATTGACAGGCATATTTTTAGCACTTTTATATCCTGTAGCAAGAGGAAGGCAAGTAAATTTAGGAGCGTGTTACATTGAGGAAGTACAAACATAGAGTATTAATAGACTTATAGAGTACACTATCACCAACTGAGGCCGAACTGACGTTTTTTAGGTTATATAACCAGCAAAGGTAAATCGTTTAAATTTGTTGTTCAGGAAATACATAGTAATTTAAGAATAAAGTTAATTTGTCACTCTTATATTAGTATAATTTAAATGTTTACATAAAATATTATGACATAGGCTGATGACTTAAATTTAAAAACATTACTTTGCAAAAAACTTAGGCATTTATTTCATTATATATGATTAAAATTATAAACCTTTAGCAATTAAATTCTCTGGAAAATTCAATCTTTAAATTTAAAAACAGGATCTACCTTCCTCTCTCTAGTTCATTCTCTCTATGTATATATATATATATATATATATATATATATATATATATGTGTGTGTGTGTGTGTGTGCGTTTAAATATATATATGGATAAACAAAGAGTTTCATAAAAAAGAATATTTTATTTTACTTCATAAATTTATTTCAAACTAAAGCTTTTCATTTTGAATAGGATCAGCATTTTCAAAACTCATTTAGTACGGTATAGTTCTGTGGCTATATTAGGATATAATTGAACATATATATTTACCAAGAAAAAATAATTTTACCTGAGAATTATTAATAATATATATATATATATATATATATATATATATATATATCACTTTCACTATATGTACTTAAACAGAATCTTACTTGGAATTTATGCGAGTTAACTTTCAAAGACTGGTATTGTCTCCATCAAACTCGCATAAATACCAAGTAATATTTTTGTTTAAGTAGATATAGTGAAAGTAATAAGTGAATACAAGAAAACTGTGCTGCAAAGCTACACACACACACACACACACACACACACACACACACACACACATATATATATATATATATATATATATATATATATATATATATATATATATGAGTACATCTCTCTTTTAAATAAAAAAAAAGATTTTGAATAAGTCAGTCAGTCAGGGTAGAAGAAGCTCTGTTGTTTTTGCTGCGGTTGTCTTCTTTACCATTGCCTGCAGTTTCTATCGATATCAGGACTGATAGTAATTATCTGATAAGAAATATGGAGTATTTTCCATTAGGAAGAAGTCTTATATAGTTGGGAAATTTATAAAGTGTTGTAGCATGGAAAAATGATTTTATATAAACTCGGGAAGAGTTTTCATTTGTTTTGTTTTGGTATAAACAGAATAGGCTACACTTAAAAATTATGTGTTTTAATAGGTAATAATGACAGTTGAAAATAAATTGGAGTATAAGATGGATTAAGGTACAGTCCCTTTGCAGATGTATGATCATGGAATTAACGTGTGCAGTTACATACCTGAGGTAGACGGAATCTATATCGGGATAGTAAATAGGCGTCGCTTGAATGAAAACGTGCAAATAAGGGTAGGTGGAATTGCGTGTGACTAAGGATACTCATGGTACTAAGAATTAAGGAGAATTATAGCATACCTGAAGCACATATACACTCAATCTGGGTGAAGAGAACTATCTACCCAATATTTTGTGAATCTTATATATCTATAACAATTTTCTGAAAGCTAGTAATTTACCATATACTATATGGTATAGCTACCAATGCATAACCTATCACGCCCACATAGATGACGGTCAACAAACACTACAATATAATTTAAAAAAGTCACGAAATTTATATACATACAGTGCTAAGCCAACATTCATGTTAACCTATATAGGGATATATACTATGTTAAGCCGGCATGAAATATACTCTAAATAGCCATATATACGCTGTTAAACAAATATGCGCTTATAAACATGGCTTATATACTATGTTAAACCAACATACGTGATAGCCCTATACAGTGTGTTAAACAAATATGCGTGTAAGCCTGCATAGATATTATGCTAAGCCGACACGGGCCTACAAATTATAACACATTATATCCAATGCATAGTTTAGCTAATGGTTATCACACACTATCCTACAAGTTGCCCACAAATTACCACATAATACCTGATCATTAACACATAGTATCCGATGCATAGACTGACGATGGGGTAACATATAGTATCTGATAAGTACCCTGACTATGGCCTAGCACATAATATCCAGTGCATAGCCTCGCTAATGGTTAACACATAGTATCCGATGCAGAGCCTGACTGTAGGTTATCACATATTATCCGATGCCTGGCCTAACTAATGGTTAACACATCCAGTGCATAGGCTGGCTAATGATCAACATATAGTATCCGAAGCATAGCTAGGCTAATGGTTAACTAATAGTTAGCTTGACTAAGGGTAAACACATAATATCCGATGTGTAGCCTGACTACAATTTAACACAAAATATCCAATGTGTAGCCTGACTGGTGGTTAACACATCGTATCCAACGCAGAGCTTGACGATGGGCTATCAAATATTATCCGTTGTGTAGCTTGACTAGAGGCTAACACAAAATATCCATTGCATAGCTTGACCAATGGTTAACACATAATATCCAATGTAAGCTTGACTATGGGTTATCACAAAGTATCCGACGGGTAGGTTGATTACAAAGTAACATATAATATCCGATGCGTAGCTTAGCTAATGGTTAACACATAGTATCTGATGCATAGACTGACTAGGGTTTAACACATCGTATCCTATGAGAAGTTTGAATACAAGTTAACACATAATATCCAATGCATAGCTTGACTACGGTTTAACACAAAGTATCCGTTGAGTAGGTTGAATACAAACTAACACATAGTATCCATTGCATAGTTTGGATAATGGTTATCACATAGTATCTGATACATAGCTAGGCTAATGCTTAACATATGGTAGCCGATGCAAATCTTGACTAGGGCTAACACATAGTAGCCGATGCATAGATAGACTAGGGGTCATCACACAGTATCCGATGAGTAGGTTGATTACAAACTCCAGGGCGGAGAACAAGATGGCGGCTATGTTCATACCGTGTTCAAACGGGCTATGGCCAGTGCAGGCTAGATCAAATAACCAACGTTTCAACTAAACAACTGTCTTACGTTAAGTTTAACCGACCAACATACGCGAAGTTCAAACGAACAACATTTACACCAAGTTCAAATAGACTACGGCTGGTGAAGGCTAGCTCAACGTTTCAGCTAATCAACGTTGAAAAACTTACGCTAATCAACCAACATCTACACCGAGGTCAAATGGGTTATGGTTAGTGAAGGCACTGGCAAAAGCTTTAGGCCTTAGACATAATTATAGCTATCAACGCATACCAAAATAGCTATGCAGAAACCGTCAAGGCCTTTATGATCTGGGCTCTACATATATTGTTTAGGTATGTTGTATCAGTTACAACATACTGACTAAGGCGAGTACCTCCATCTAATCTTAGGTAAAGCTACCCTGGAGTCAGGCCATAGGGAAAGACACCGTCGAGTCAGGTAGTAGGTAAAGCTACCTTGGAGTTACCCTAGGTAAAGCAACCCCTGTGTCAAGCCATAGGTAAAGCCAGCTTAGAGTCGGGCCTTAGGTGAAGTTATGCTTGAGGCCAGGTCTCAGGTAAATCCTCTCTGGAATCAGACCTTAGGTAAAGCTACCTTGGAGTCAGGTCGTAGGTAAAGCCACCCAGGAGCCAGGTCTTAGGTAAAGCTACCTTGGAGTAGGGCCGTAGGTATAGCCACCCTGGAGAAAGGCCTTAGGTAAATCCACCCTGGAGAAAGGCCTTAGGTTAAAACCATCCTGAAGTCAGGTCTTAGGTAAAGCCACCTTGGAGTCATCTTTAGGTAAAGCAAGACCATTGGTAAAGCCAGTTTGGAGTGGTAAAACAGCTATCAATGCTTGCCCAATCTCAATAGTATACATCCTGTATTAAACCATTATGTACGTTACTCTACATCCTGTGTTAAACCAATAAGCGAGTAAACCTACATTCCTCCTGAAATAAGACAATATGGATGTTACCCTACATAGTGTGTTAACCCGATACGCACTTTACCTTACATAGGCCTACATACTGAGTTAAGCCTGGATGAATGTAAAGCTACATTCCTCCCAAAATAAGACAATATGGATGTTACCCTACATAGCCCTACATACTGTGTTAAGAAAATATGCATGTTAACCTACATTCCTCCTGAAATAAGACAATATGCGTTACCCTACATACTGTGTTAACCCATATACATCCTGTATTAGGCCAATATGCATGATACCCTACATTCCTCCTGTGATAGGCCAATATGTACGTAAAGCTACACAGCAACACATGCTCTGTTAATCTAATATGCATGTAAACCCGTATTAGGTATATATGGGTGTTAACCTACATAGGCCTACATACTGTGTTAAGCCGATATACATGTAAATCTACACACATCCTGTAATAAACCAATATGCACGTTACCTTACATATCCTACAGATTGTGCTAAGTCAATAAACAGTGTTATTACGTTTCATTGCAGGTGTAGATCATACACACAGAGCTCGACAAATAAATGCTTGTTTAAAACCTTTACAGTAATATTGTTAATCGCCAGCACCCGACCGCGATAGCACACTCTGGACATATCAACATAACCGCAGCAAATGACGTCAAACACAATGTCGGTCAAGACGGTGTCCGGAACATCGGTAGGTCATCTGTATAGGATTAACTGTTGCTTGCCACCTATACTTACTTTAACACTAGTCCATCTATCACAGAAAGGAGAAATCGGCCTATTGCTGAGCACAAGGGCGGGTGTATATAAATCTGAACGAGTTCAACATGCCTCTGACTCCGTGGTAACCCTATCAACCTTGACGTAATCAACCCCTAACCAAGAGAACAATATAAGTACGGACAACACAGACCCAAGTCCTCAGACAACACCATGGTAGGTGTCTACTACTGGACAGATACTCTCACAATCGAGAAGAAAGCCTTCCCCAAACTATCACCGTATCGTCGTAGAATACGCTCGTTTCGTACTTGGAAAGGAGTGTCAAATGATACTGTCAACCCCGTGCGTCTCAGCGAAGCGGGATTCTTTTACACAGGCCAAGAAGATCAAACATTGTGCTTTACATGCGCCGGAGGCCTTGAAGATTGGTCAGCGAATGATGATCCGTTACAGGAACATGCAAAGTGGTTTCCTAAATGTAAATACGTTGTGGGTATAAGTGCTAAACGGGCACAGATGGGGTAGACATCTGTACAACAGACGATGAAGACTACTCGGACGATGAAGGTGTAAACAATCAGGATGGTCGTACGCTGTGCAAGATTTGCTGTATCGATGAAATACAGGTTGCCCTTCTACCGTGCGGACATGTGTTTGCCTGTCTGGGGTGTGCATTGAACCTTCAAGAGTGTAGCATATGTAGAGTACAGACATCCGCTACGATAAGAGTATATCTATCGTAGCTAAGCCTAATGTAAATAATACTATGTGACCAATAAAATGATTTTGTTTACATGTGTTTGTACTTATTGTCGAAAAAAAACGAAACTTCTTTAATAAAACAAACAATATAGGTAGATCAACATGGGATATGGTAATAAGTACTAGTGTCTTGATAATAGAGACGTATATTTACATTAATAATAATATGATGTGAACAATAAACAAAATTAAACATTCAATGTTAAATCTAGTTACAAATACTCTGCTATCGCTTTATACACATTACCGTTACAATCAGCTTGACAGGTCGCAACCCGCATGAGACACATTGCTAGATATCTAGGTAACTAATATATCAACTCGGCCTCTAAAATAGACAAGTTTAACACTAGCTCCTAAGATTAGACATTTTTTCTGTAAACTGTAAAAAATTCAATTATCTGGCGTAATTTAGGCTAAATATAACTTCGCAAAAACATGTAAACTCATGTCCTAGGTCTAATGCTAAATCTAGTGTGGTATTTCTAAAACAATATAAACTGTCGTTAAAGTGTATTATAAAACTGATTAGGGCAAAACACAGCAAAGTCATTGATAATATCGTCTGAGAACCTGTTGATAGTATTCCCATCTTGTTCTCCGCCCTGGGTGACGTCATATTCGATCCTAAGTTGTGCATCGGATACTATGTGTTACCTTATATCACGCCACTCATCAGATGCTATGTGTTAGCCCATAGTCAAGCTATACATCGGGTGCTATATGGTGAACATTAGCCAAGCTATGCAATGGATATTATGTGTTACTTTGTATTCAAGCCTCTCATCGGATACTATTTGTTAACCTAGAGTCAAGCTATGCATCGGATACTGTGTGTTACCCTTAGTCAAGCCATTCATCGGATACTATGTGATACGCATTAGCCTAGCTATGCAACAGGTGCTGTGTGTTATCCATTAGCTAAGCTACGCATCGGATACTGTGTGTTAACCATAGTCAAACTAACCATTAGTTATCCACTAGCCTAGCTATGCTTTGGATACCATGTGTTAACCATTAGTCAATCTACACCTCGGATACTATGTGCTAGCCCTAGTCAGGCTATGCATCGGGTACTATGTGTTAATCATTAGCCTAGCTATGCAACAGGTACTATTTAATAACCATTAGCCAGACTATGCAATGGATATTATGTGTTAGTTTGTAATCAACCTACTCTACGGATACTATGAGATAAACCTTAGTCAATCTACTCATCGGATACTGTTTGTTAAACCCTAGTCAGCCCGGGCATCGGATATTTTGTGTTAACTTGTAGTCGATCTATGCATCAGATATTATGTGTTAGTTTGTAATCAACCTACTCATCGGATACTATGTGATAATCATAGTCAAGCTATGCTTTGGATACTGTTTGTTAAACCATACTCAAGCTATGCATTGGGTACTACATGATGAACATTAGCCCGGCTATGCACTGGAGATTATGTGTGGGCTATAGTCAAGCTACTTATCGGATACTATATGTTAACCCATAGTTAAAAATAACTATTAGTTAACCATTAGCCCAGCTATGCATCGGATACTTTATGTTGGTCATTAGCCAAGCTATGCATTGGATGTGTTAACCATTAGTCAGGCTACACATCGTATAATATGTGATATTCCATAGCATCGGCTACTATGTGCTAAGCATTAGCGAGGCTATGCACTGGATATTATATGTGAGGGCATACTCAAGCTACTTATCGGATACTATATGTTAACCCATCGTCAGGCTATGCATCGGATACTATGTGTTAATGATTAGTCTAGCTATGTATCAGGTATTATGTGGGCAAGTTGTAGTCAGGCTACTGTGTGATAACCATGAGCTAAACTATGGATTGGATATAATGTGTTATAATTTGTAGGCCCTTGTCTTCTTAGCATAATATGTGTGCAGGTTTACACACATTTTGTTTAACACAGTATGTAGGCCTAACATAGTATATACGCCTATCTATGATAGCATGGATGTTGGCTTAGCGTAGTATTTATGTAGGTTTACACGCATATTTGTTTAACTGTGTATATATGGCTATTTAGAGTATATTTCATGCCGGCTTAACATAGTATATATCCCTATATAGGTTAACATGAATGTTGGCTTAGCACTGTATGTATATAGGTTTCGTGACTTTTTTAAATTATATTGTAGTGTTTGTTGACCGTCATCTATGTGGGCGTGATAGGTTATGCATTGGTAGCTATACCATATAGTACCTCCCATATGAACTATACGGTTGCCTGCCTGAGGCTCCACCTGACGGAAGAGGTGTAAATGTGTGTATAGCTCAGTTTATAAAGGCTTTTGCCGGTGGTTTACCGACATAGTAGGCGCATTTAGGGATTCATGTATGTCGGCTTAGCATAGTATGTATGCAGGCTTACATGCGTATTTGTTTAACACATTATCTGGGGTATCACGTATGTTGGCTTAACATGGTATATACGCCTATGTATGATAGCATGCATGTTGGCTTAGCATCGTTTTAGGATCGTTTTATATCATATATTTATTCACGTTTTGTGATAGGCCTCATTATTAGTGTTTCTCCATATATACCTTTATATCTAGATACATTTACAGCTATAGGATATATCCATTGAGGCTATTTGATTATTTACACTGATTTCTGATTATATATGTAGGCCTTGGTATGCCGATAGTACATAGTAAGTTGATACAGTAATGAAAACAAATACAAACGCCTTGAATCACAACGACACGGCCGTGCGGGTTTTAAGCTTGCTATAGCGGTCACCGGCTGTCATTGCGGTTTTAGGATAATGTGTTATCTCTGCAAGTTTGCACATGTCTGGCACACGGTCACCGGTTATGTAGACCACGCGTATTCCCTCAATCGATAAGGCTTTGTTGCATTGTTTATTAATTTAGTAGCATAGACAAATTTTGAGTTTGGCAATCATATACCCCTTGCCCCGCATCAGCCAAATCATTTAGGGGTAGAAAACTCTAGTTAGAGTGAGCCTAATACCTGCATAGAGTCGCTCGAACGCGGATACGTCATCAGATATATTAAATCTTTACGTGGGCTTGATAGGTTATGCATTGGTAGATGTACCCTATAGTACCTCCCATATGAACTATACGGTTGCCTGCCTGAGGCTCTACCCGATAGACGAGGTGTAAATGTGTGTCAGGCTCAGATCATATAGGCTTTGGCCAGTGGTTTACCGACATAGTAGGCACATTTAGGGATTCATGTAAGTCGGCTTAGCATAGTATGTATGCAGGTTTACATGCATATTTGTTTAACACATTATGTGGACTATCATGTATGTATCCTTAACATGGTATATACGCCTATGTATGATAGCATGCATGTTGGCTTAGCATCGTTTTAGGATCGTTTTATATCATATATTTATTCACGTTTTGTGATAGGCCTCATTATTAGTGTTTCTCCATATATACCTTTATATCTAGATACATTTACAGCTATAGGATATATCCATTGAGGCTATTTGATTATTTACACTGATTTCTGATTATATATGTAGGCCTCGGTATGCCGATAGTACATAGTAATTTTCATATTTTATTTAAAAACTACCCCTAGGTGAAACCACCCCAGACCGTAGCGATAATACACTCTAAACTCACCCTATCGTCAAGACACGTTTTTCCAAAACGTTTTCGAAAACTACCCCCACCCCGAATCTACCCCCGGAGCTACCCCCGGGGAAGGTCCTGAACGTAGCTGAGGACACCCCTGCACCTAGGGGTAGGTTAGGTTAGATGCAATTTACCAGCCTTAGGTTAGTGGGGTAGAATTTATTTTTTTCGAAAAACTACCCCTACCCCTCTAAACGTGGTCGAACCCACCACCCAAGGCTACGATCAAGGCCGCATCGACCCCCTGCATCATCCAAAACTACCCCTATAGTCCTAGGTGACGTACTGGGCCAGTTAGGGGTGGTCCGCGCCCAAGTGGGCTCACTTCTACTAAAGTGGATTGTACGCTTTCCCTCCACTGTAATCGGCTACAGGCCCACACATTAACCACTATAACAAGTAATAATGTTTTTGTAAAAAAACCGAATTACTAATGTTTTTTATAATCACGTATCGTAAATGTCAATGTAATAAGGATTAGCCTACAGCGCGACCAAATACAAAATTTTCCGATCACTCCGAGATGAGGAAACTTGTTTATGTAAACAAATAACACATAATGTGAAGATAAAACTCTGAAATTCATAAATCATTCATAAAATTTATCCAGTTATGTTGACTTAAATTCTGAATTCGATTAAGCAAATGGTATTTCATTAATCAATGTTTAAAGTTAAGGCAATGATTGAAAACCTAAAAATAACGGTACTTTTTTCTTTTTTGGTATAAAAAATATTAGAGTTTAAAAAAGTTATAAAAAATTACATAGTGCTCGTATAATTAAACGACAAGAATAATGATGGTATTGATTTTTATTTACCTCTTTTTTGTAGTATTTAGAGGCATTCCAACTCAATATAACGAAAAGTTATAATTTACCGTTTTGTTTCCATTAACCTACTCAATGCATAGTTTTTTAAAGGTAAAATAGTGGTGGAAACATTGCCGCTTTTAAATGAAGTATGCAAAGAACTTTTATTCATAGAAATGAAATAAGCTGTGTAACTGCAAAGTGCATCATAAAACCTAATAATAAATACATACAGGCATTGATAAGGTGAAAGTTTTCATTTAGCAAATTACTCCTTTCAATTTAAAAAATATTATTTCTGTTCATTATTACCAATTAATTATCTAACAACCACAATTACATAACTTGATGTTATAAAACATACTCAATGTATTTACAGTATTGTGTTAAAATATTTACATATTAATGATAAGTCTTGCATAATAATATTGTTACATTACTTTATGGTCACTTACAGATTAATAATATAAAAAAACCTACATAAACTATTGTTCACATATGTAGTCTATATCCATAGGAAGTAATTTTCTTTGCTCTTGACAAAGATGACATGAGTAAATGAAAACAAGGTAGCAGGTAGGCTACGTGAAAATCAATATAGTATTACTGTAATTTGTTTACTGTTATCAGTAGTAAATAGTGTAAAGAACATGATTATTATTAAATAGTTCGGTTTTTTAAGGAGTTAACTAATCAGCTTTGTCGTGTTGTTAGTATTTTAAGTTTTTCAAATCTAAATAATAAACAGTAGATGTTAATTTTAAAGCATATATGTCTAGTTGACAGAAGTTGTCTTATTAATAAAAATGTATAACAGAATTTTTTTATTCTTCGAATGTTCTGATTTAACTACAAATAATTATTTTAAGCTGTTAGGTGTCTAATATTGACCTATTTATCTATTCAAAACTAAATTCTCTACATGTTTTGTCTAAAATTTAGCCTATACGTAGTCTATATATTAGTAATTTAATAAAGTTATTCACTTCAAACCTAAAAGTAATTCGATTTTCGACTTCAATCTTGAAAGTTTTCGTCAGATATCTTACAAGTTATAAGTAGAAGGGAAACGTTTTACTCAATTTTTGTGTTAATTAGGCTATACATAGAGCCCTCTTAATTTTTCAATTTATATTTGTTGATTCCAATTTGTTGTTTTCAATTTAGTATTTGAAAAAAACTGTGATGTGCAAAGAACTAGATTATAAATATTTGTATAAGCAATTTTTCACGAAAGTGTATAAAAAATAAGTAAATTAAAGAAGTAAACACTACAATCATTAAAACAATATGTCACAACAACAACAAAAAATTTATCTCTAATCAAAACACATTTTCGGTAACCATGTTGCCCTAGTCAGTCAATCTACACTTAACATGAATAGTCAAACAATGTTCAACATTAAATAAAAATTCAAAATTAGATTAATAAAACATTTTTCTCAGATAATACGAATCTGTTTGTTATGAAAAATTATCTGTGCACTTATAAAAAATATAGGCTATATCCACATTTGACAACATTTTCATTTAAAACTAACAAAGTAGCATATTTATGCAATGTTAACCTTGAATATAAATCGAGTTAAAAACAAGGAAAGTTATTTTATTGTTGTGTCAAGAAATATAAATCAGACTCTCATTCAAACTGTGGAAGACCTAACGTCTGTCCTGGCTCTAAATAAAGCATGGTCTTGAAAAGTGTGCTAAAGTGTGTAAAGTCTGTCAGCGATTGCAGATCCATCTGTTGGATGCACTCGAGAACTAAAACGCACTTTCATACGTGACAGCAAGTGTATAGCGAGGACCGAAAACCGAGGTCCTGGACTAAGACCTCGGTGTGTGCGAGGACCGCTCTAGGCGGTACAGGGAGTGTGTCAGGACCTCGCTTGTCGGCCCATACAAACTCACACACACACACACACACGCACACACACACACACATACACATACACACACACGCACACACACACACACACACAAACACACACACACACAATATGATTACATAGATATCTTCATAAGGTGTTTAAACAAAATGTGTACGTAGCGTAGTATGACCAAAGCTTACCGGGTAAGACTTGGTATGTTTCTCTTAGCGAGACTCTTCTGTCGAATCTCATGAAGCATGATCTCTTCCCGTTATAACAACGTTTTCACTAACAATCGAAAGACTAATAATGACCATAAAAAACTAACAGGAATAAAGAAAAACAGAGATTTACTTTTGAAGTAGACTTAACTTGGGCAATAGGGGGGATTGGCTTGGGAATTTCCAACTCATTGAACAACCCCGTTACTATAATATGGGGTGGGGGCGGAGAGAAATACATCAGATCTCGTCAGAAATGGTACACTTATATTCGACAGCCTTAGATTAAACCTACTGTGTATGGATCTTAAAAGAAATATTGTCGTAGTGAGACTAACTGGAAGTGAAATGTGTAGTGAAAAATGTAGGTTGAATGTAATAGGTATAAATAATTTTAAAAAAAGTATGTAAGTAAAGAAATTAATTAAATAAAATCATACAGTAATTCACAACTAATTTTTTTTCTCATTCGTAATTCAATGACAAAATTACAATCATCAAATATATTTTAAATAATTAAAAACACTTGTACATATATTACACTTGCCTATAATAGCGCTTACTTTTATAATTGTTGAGGACGGCCGTTTCAAGAGGCGTGTCCCATTGTCAACTCAGACCATAAAGTAACCACCTTAGAGGCAAGTGTAACGTATGCACACGTGTTTTTGGTTAAAAGCTAGTAGCTCTTGTGAAGATGGAATCAACTAATATTCAAACAATTGTCATATTTAGAATGTGTCTATTTATATATATGACGATGATGATTTTGTCATTAAAAAGCGAATGAGAAAAAATATTGAATGTGAGTTAATATTCCATATTATTTAATTACAATGAACTAACTAAAAAAAGTATAACATGAAGCTGTACATCTCTGTACAGCTCCCTGTTATACGTATAACTAGTGTTACTTATTATAAGTTATACTTATAATAAGTGTTTTTTTTAGTACTTATTAAATGGAATCTTAGTTATTTGCCTCTATGTTAGAGGTCTGTCCTCTATGTTAACGTGTGCAGGAATCCATTGCAGGACACAGAATTTTCCCTTGTTGCACTACCGTTAAAGACAGGTAAGTCGGACGTAATATATACCTCCCAGTTTCTGACAGCTTTATAGCTAATTTAAATTTTCAAAAAATTATGAGTCCTTCTGTGTAATTTCTAGCATGCACTTTATTTAGGTATAAGATGAGGGCTTCTCTAATCACTAAGAGTTTACTGGTAAAGTTTCATGTTTAAGATTTCTCCCATCTGGATGGGTGATGAAAACTCCAGTGCCTCCTTTGCTGAGTGATTTGTTTGGGGAACATCGAGGTAGGTGACTGTTTAGATATTCAGCGAGAGCCTATCTTTCCGTCTGAAAGCTAATGGGTCTTCTTTCTTAGAGCTAGGCTACAACAGCTCCAGATTCATTCTAGAACATTCTTGTGGTTTTCTGTAAATGAGAGGTTCTTGAAGAACATTCAAGGAAATATGCTCCAAATTGATGTGTTTCCTGATGTCTCTACCAAGCTAGAGAGTCGAGAATCATTCAGGCCTTGTTGTTTCAATTATTATTTACATCTTGTCGATATATGGTTCGAGCCGCTGCTTTGCGGTTGTTTGCGAACTTTATTGGGGCGAGGTTACGTGGAGAAGTAAACGTCTACACTACACAGTTCTTAACAGGCCACGGTTATTTCCGGATCTATTTATATAAAATAAGAAAGCTGAATAATCCCATTGTGGCGAAGGATCACCCGACAACCCCGAACACACCTTCTTTGTGTACAGAAGGTGGCAACCGGAGAGAACAACGCTGGAATGCAACGTCGGGCAATAGACCCGGACAACATTGTGGGCACGATGCTATATGGCGCATGTAACTGGATAGAGATATCGAAACATATCGAGAACATACTGCGGACTAAAATGAAACAGGAAGATCAGCGATCAGGCCAAATTGGATCAGTTTTAGAAATAGAAACCACTGGGGTTAATTAATGGTCTTCTGCCCAGGAAGAATGCTAATACAGTGATACCCTGGTCAGATCTACAAATGGCGGGAAAGGAAGAAGGGTTTAGTGAGTATTTGTCAGGAATCCCACACACCAGGTCTGCCAGGGCAATCTGTAAATGCTTTCCAACCTCCATAGATAAAAAAATTATTACTATTAATATTATAGTCTTTATTATTATTATTATTACCGCTAGGTTGCATTTTTAAGGAAACTTGCACCCTTAATTTGCTTGAAATGCTATCGACAATTATGAACAACATTTCAATACACAGTTTGCTACTACTGTTTAGTACGGAATTGAACGCGTTGAGATATTTAATTAATTTTAGTGGTTCAAACTCTTGCTTTAATTATTAACAACACAAAGGGAATAATTCTGGCTTAGTTGTGTGAGCACGGTCAATGCAAACTAATTTATTTGGTCGATATCTCGACTCACCTCGGTTGTGTATTAACTTCGCACCAATTCCATTTACATTTATTAATTAACATGGCTACTCCTAAAGGTCTTTAGATCCTTCTCAGGCCGTATGTTTACAAATACATCCTATAAACGGCGCTGTTTGATAGCTTAAGGGATGTGTCTGAATTTCCTGTGGGTGCATCTGCGCATGTATGATTGTACAAAAAGCAAACTCACGCGAGAACAAACAATATAAACAGCAAACATTTTAAGTCAACTCCTACTTACGTCAGAATGAACAATTTTATTTTAGATACTTTTTACTAATTAGTTGCAATTAATATAAATAAATTAACATAACGTAGTCGTTAAAACCGCAATTCTACTGCGTAGCCTATAATATAAAATCAACTTCTTTAATTTTGTAGTCCATTACTTTTGGTGAATCTTAGTTAATCTCTTCAACAATAGTTTATGACTATCCGAACTTTAAATTTTGTAAATTTGTTAAAACTTACTGAGACAGAACGTTTTCGATCGCTATGTGGCGATCTTCAGCTTGGAGATGTCGGGTCAAGCGGTGACGGTTTTAAAGGCAGGTTTTCGATAGTATGAAAGAGTATCTGTGATATTTACTGTGTTTGTTCGTTTAATATGTTTGTACTTTGTGTTTTTGTGTGTCTGTAAATTTCATATTGTTCTAGTGTGTTGAGACGTGGACCTTTTTTTATCATGTGTAGGATTTCTAGGTTATGGTAAATGTCTGTGTATTTGTGTCCTGTTTCTTTTATGTGTTTGTAAAATGCTGTAAAAACGGAGAAGTATCACAGAACCATCAAGAATCTAATTAATACATTATCAGCAAAAACAAAAAACACCACCTAAAACAAATTCACCCTAAAGCACCTACCCTTCTCGCTCCTCCTAAAATTCACAAACTTAATGTCTCTATCCGAGCCATCAGCAACTACCAGAATTCATCTGCACATAAACTAGCAAAATTAAAGAAGTTGATTTTATATTATAGGCTACTCAGTAGAATTGTTTTAACAAATTTACAAAAATTAAAGTTCGGATAGTCATAAACTATTGTTAAAGAGATTAACTAAGATTCACCAAACGTAATGGACTACAAAATTCAAGAAGTTGATTGTATATTATAGGCTACGCAGTAGAACTGCGGTTTTAACGACTACGTTATGTTAATTTATTTATATTAATTGCAACTAATTAGTAAAAAGTATCTAAAATAAAATTGTTCATTCTGACGTAAGCAGGAGTTGACTTAAAATGTTTGTTGTTTATATTGTTTGTTCTCGCATGAGTTTGCTTTTTGTACAATCATAAATGCGCAGATGCACCCACAGGAAATTCAGACACATCCCTTAAGCTATCAAACAGCGCCGTTTATAGGATGTATTTGTAAACATACGGCCTGAGAAGGGTCTAAAGACCTTTAGGAGTAGCCATGTTAATTAATAAATGTAAATGGAATTGGTGCGAAGTTAATACACAACCGAGGTGAGTCGAGATATCGACCAAATAAATTAGTTTGCATTGACCGTGTTCACACAACTAAGCCAAAATTATTCCCTTTGTGTTGTTAATAATTAAAGCAAGCGTTTGAACCACTGAAATTAATTAAATATCTCAACGCGTTCAATTCCGTACTAAACAGTAGTAGCAAACTGTGTATTGAAATGTTGTTCATAATTGTTGATAGCATTTCAAGCAAATTAAGGGTGCAAGTTTCCCTTAATAATAATAATAATAATAATAATAATAATAATAATAATAATAATAATAATAATAATAATAATAATAATAATAATAATAATAATAATAATAATAATAATAATAATAATAATAATAATAATAATAATAATAATAATAATAATAATAATAATAATAATAACAATAATAATAATAATAATAACAATAATAATAATAATAATAATAATTATTATAATAATTTTTTTTTTTCCCTTGGAGGTTGGAATGCATTTACGCACCATCAGGTCTGCCCTGACAGACCTGGTGTGTGGGACTCCTGGCGAATACCCACTAAACCCTTCCTCCTTTCCGGTCCTTTGTAGATCTGACCAGGGTATCACTGTATTAGCATTCTTCCTGGTCAGAGGGCCCTTTATTAACCCCAGTGGTTTCTATTTCTGAAACTGAGTGTATTTGGCCTGGTCACTGATCTTGACCTCGACCATCTTCTTGTCTCATTTTACTCCGCAGTATGCTCTCGATATATGTCGCTATCTCCATCCAGTTGGATGCACTCCACAGCATCTTGCCCACAATGCTGTCCGGGTCTATTGGCCCGACGTCGCTTTCCAGCGTTGTTCTCTCAGATTGCCATCTTCTGCACACAAAGAAGGTGTGTTCGGGGTTATCGGGTGACCCTTCCTCACAATGGGAGCAATTTGGATTGTTCACCTTTCCCATTTTATATAAATAGGCCCGAAAGCAACCGTGTCCTGTCAAGAACTGTGTAGTGTAGAAGTTTACCTCTCCATGCTGCCTGTTAGTCCAACTGGATAGGTTTTTGATTAGTCTGGCTGTCCATCTTCCGGTGGGTTCTGCAGACCATCTTTCCTGCCACTTGGTCATCGTCGTTCTTCTCGCTTCCTTTTTGTTATCCCTATCGTCCGTATTTTTTTGTCGCTCCGCAATGGTCTTCTTTTCTAGTGCCAGCAGATCAATAGGAATTATTCCCGCCACTACTAGAGCAGCCGATTCCGAGACCGTTCGATAAGAACACGTCACTCTTAGTGCCCCTTTTCTCTGCACTGAGGCCATCCGTCTTCTATTCCTCTCGGTTTTGAGGGCACCTGCCCAAATTTCCGCCCCGTACAGCATTATAGATTGCGCCACGGATATCAGAAGACGGCGTCTGCTCTGAGTAGGGCCCCTAACATTAGCCAGAAGCCTACTCATAGTTGTTGTGACTCTGATCGCTTTCTCAGCTGCTCATTTAACATGATTTTGAAAGCTCAGCTTCCTATCAATCATGATACTTAAGTACCTAATGGCATTTTTAACCGCTATTTTTTCCTCTCCCACAAGCATCTCAGGGCTAGGAGTAAGGTGTCTCTTGGATATCAGAACTATCTCAGTTTTTTCCAGAGCCAAGCGTAGACCATGCTCCATCATCCAGCTGTTAACACGACGCATTACTTGGGCCAGTCGCAATTGGGCGAGCTCTTGGTTTCTCGCTATAATGATCGCAGCAATGTCGTCGGCGTATCCCACCAGGAAAGTTCCATCTGGCATTGTTATACGCAAAATGCTGTCGTAATTTGCATTCCAGAGGTCCGGGCCAAGAATGGAGCCTTGAGCTGCTCCTGCTGTTACTCTCTTCCTTCTAGGTTCATCTGAAGTCTCGTATATCAGATACCGGTTGTTAAGGTAGTCTCGTACTATCCGTAGGAGGTACTCAGGCAGAGCGAATGTCTTCTCCAGGGCATACAGTATGTCTTTCCATCTCGCTGTGTTGAAGGCATTACGTACATCTAGGGTAACCAGAAGACACACAGGTCTTGAAAAGTGGTTACCTACCTCGACTATTTTAGCAGCATCAACTACGGTTCTAATAGCATCAATAGTTGACTTGCCCTTCCTAAAGCCAAACTGTCTATCAGGAAGATCCCCTGCATCGCGGAAGGCCGAAAGCAGCCGTGGCCTAATAAGTTTTTCTAGCAATTTTCCAGCCGCATCCAACATGCACAGCGGTCTGTATGAAGACGGAGAATCTAAGTTCCCCTTGCCTTTGTTAATCAGGACCAATCTTGATACCTTCCAACGGGCACTAAATACGCCAGTTTTCAGGCAGTGGTTGTACATGTTGAGTAATACGTGCGGGTGAGTTCTCACTACGGCTTTAAGGACCTCCGAAGGGATTCCATCCGGTCCCGGAGCATTGTTATTTCGGAGGGAGTTGGCTGCTGTCCATAGTTCTTTCTCTGTGAAGAGCGGGAAATCTTTCCCTCCGGTTTTCCTCTTTAAAATCTGACCGACAGGGTGAGAAGGGAACAAACCATCTACTATAGTTTTCATCTGTGCCGGATTTAAAAGTCCTCCTGGAGTGAATGAATTTAGCTTTTTCATCACCAGCTTATATCCCAGGCCCCAGGGATCGCTATTTAGATTTTCCCGAAGGTCCTCCCAGCATCGCCTTTGGCTCTCTCTAATTGCTATACGGAGTTTACTCTTTGCCGTCTTGCATTCCAGTGTCTCTTCATAGGCCACACCCTGTCCCCTTCGCCTTGCCCGTTGAGCTAAGCGTCTCGTTCTAAGACACTTTCACCTTAATATGGCTATCTCCTCAGTCCACCAATATACTGGATTTCTATTTCCTGTAGGGAATCGTTTTTGTGGGATAGCAACCTTGCAGGCTCTTTGAATGAGTTTCATTGTTGCGTCTACTACAGCTTCAGCGTGCCTGTGCCTTTGCGTTGTTTGACCTATTTCCATGGCATCCAATTGGGAACCCTGCAGGACCTCCGAGAATCTGTCCTGGTCCATACGGGCGACATTCCACCTGCTTCTTCTCAGTGTTTTCAGCCGTCTCTTTGATTTCCCAGGGTTGATGCTGATTGAGATGTACTGGTGATAGCTCGCCGTATAGTCCTCCATCACTACCCAGTCCTGAATTCAAGGGAATAAAGTCTCTGAAGCTAAAGTAATATCGATAATACTACCTCTATATCCTGGTCGACGGAAGGTAGTCGTGTTACCTGTGTTGAGGATGACGAGTCCCAGTCTTGATGCCATTTCGGTCACGCGTTTGCCTCTAGAGTTAGTTATATCTGCCCCCATTCTGTAGCCCTCGCGTTGAAATCTCCTCCAACAATGATGTTACCGTCCATTGCCTGTAGTCCGTCCTCTAGCTGGTCCATCTTTTGGCGGAAGTCTCCGATGGACTCATTGGGAGTTAGGTACACGCTGACGTATGTAACATTGTTGCTTTTAACCCATACATAGCCGTTACCAGAGCCATGACTATCAATGGCAAGATTCCCGTCAGGTATCCAAATAGCTGCGGTTCCCAAGCTGTCCGAAAACCACGTAGGTGATGCCAAGTCCTTATACTGCTCACTTATTATTATAATGTCAGCCTTATGTTCCAATCGAAGTTGCGAAAGAAGATCATTAGCCAGTCTCCCTCTGCCCAGATTTCCTTGGATAATCCGTCTAGCCATTCTTTTTTAGTTTTTCGGCTTCCAACGCTTGGCGAAACACTATACATTTCCCAGATCCGGAGACGTGTTTTGTCTTGTCCACATCCAGAATCATATCCGCGCACAGCATGCAATAAGGTTCCTGCTGACAGTCTTTGACCTGATGTTCGCTGTTGCCACATTTAAAACATAGACCTTGCCTATCAGGTCCGTTGCATTTTCCAGTCTTATGCCCATAGCCGAGACACTTCCAGCAACGTGTTACCTCAATCCTCAACCTGATTCTACAGCTGACATAGCCAATTTTAATCCTATTATTCTTTAAAAGAATGCCTGATTCTGCCTCGCTTAAAACAACAATAGCCATCTTCTGCCCTCTATCATTTGCTGCTGTTACGTAAATCTTGCGTTCGTCATTGCTATTTAGTAAATTACGAGCGAGAACTTCCTTTACGTCCTTCTCTTCTGCCATTGAGTCAAGGTCTCTAATCTCTATTTTTACCTTCGGGACTAGGTGTTGTATTTTCCCTACTTCCCCAATTGCATCTGTTATAGTTTTGTTGAATTCATAATAATAATAATAATAATAATAATAATAATAATAATAATAATAATAATAATAATAATAATAATAATAATAATAATAAAGACTATAATATTAATAGTAATAATTTTTTTGTCTATGGAGGTTGGAAACCATTTACAGATTGCCCTGGCAGACCTGGTTTGTGGGATTCCTGGCGAATACTCACTAAACCCTTCTTCTTTTCCCGCCATTTGTAGATCTGACCAGGGTATCACTGTATTAGCATTCTTCCTGGGCAGAAGACCCTTAATTAACCCCAGTGGTTACTATTTCTAAAACTGATCCTAATTTGGCCTGATCACTGAGCTTGATCTCGACCATCTTCCTGTTTCATTTTAGTCCGCAGTATGTGCTCGATATGTTTCGTTATCTGTATCCAGTTACATGCGCTATATAGCATCGTGCCCACAATGTTGTCCGGGTCTATTGTCCGATGTTGCATTCCAGCGATGTTCTTTTCGGTTGCCACCTTCTGTACACAAAGAAGGTGTGTTCGGGGTGGTCGGGTGATCCTTCGCCACAATGAGAGCAGTTTGGATTGCTTTCTCATTTTATATAAATAGATCCGGAAGTAACCGTGGCCTGTTAAGAACTGTGTAGTGTAGACGTTTACTTCTCCACGTAACCTCGCTCCAATAAAGTTCGCAAACAACCGCAAAGCAGCGGCTCGAACCATATATCGACAAGATGTAAATAATAATTGGAGGGAAACAACAAGGCCTGAATGATCCTCGACTCTCTAGCTTGGTAGAGACATCAGGAAACACATCAATTTGGAGCATATTCCCTTGAATGTTCTTCAAGAACCTCTCATTTACAGAAAACCACCGGAATGTACTAGATTGAATCTGGAGCTGTTGTAGCCTAGCTCTAAGAAAGAAGACCCATTAGCTTTCAGACGGAAAGATAGGCTCTCGCTGAATATCTAAACAGTCACCTACCTCGATGTTCCCCAAACAAATCACTCAGCAAAGGAGGCACTGGAGTTTTCATCACCCATCCAGATGGGAGAAATCTTAAACATGAAACTTTACCAGTAAACTCTTAGTGATTAGAGAAGCCCTCATCTTATATTTAAATAAAGTGCATGCTAGAAATTACACAGAAGGACTCATAATTTTTTCAAAATTTAAATTAGCTATAGAGCTGTCAGAAACTGGGAGGTATATATTACTTGCGACGTACCTGTCTTTAACGGTAGTGCAGCAAGGGAAAATCCTGTGTCCTGCAATGGATTCCTGCACACGTTAACATAGAGGGTAGACAGTTTAGCCAAAGAAGCAAGAGAACGTGATCAAAAATGCACCTCCATCACACTAACTAATGCTTACGCTTTGGCCAGATATAGATTAATGGCTCATATATATATATAAACCTCTCTCAATGGAATTTGACTCTCCCAGAGTTATTCCATCAACCAATGCCATGTTTAGAACTGACCATTACAGGGACATGAAGATTCATCCGGACAAAACTGGATCATATGCTCATTGCAAAAACTGCCATGGTGTCCAACTCACAGCCAATCATACCTTGGAATGCCCAGGTACCACAGTGAATATACTGAAATTAGGAACGGTTCCACTAATGGACTCACTGCAGGAGATCCTGTACAGTCCTGATGCACCACTGTTGACAGCGGTAGTGAGCAAGACCTTTGACGGAGTTTACAGAAATTGTATAAAAACACTTAAATGGAAACGATAACAACAACAAAAACAGTAATTACGATGCAGATTACAGTTTCGATATTTTCACTTTTTTTTGAATTTTGATTTGCAGTAAAACCTATCATATCCGGTTCAATGTGGCGTCAGTCTGGTCCGGAAATTGGAGGAATTATGTAATGATGACCGTCTATACTACACAATCACAACCATTCCAATTGGAAGTACTTTACCGTACATGTATGATTACTTTAAGTAAATAAGTTGAACTTATTGAAGATTGTAATAATATTTTAATAGCAATATAGAAGTAAACGTACATAACGGTTCAGTTACATGCCTGCATGTACAGTTCCTTAATAATGTACAGTACAAACATACGTAGATTAATTAACAGTTTTGTCAAAAAAGATGTAATGTTTTGTTGAACACGTTTTTTTGATTAAATATTCCTCCACCTTAGAAATAGTAGACGATAGGCTTTTGTTGCTTCGTCTTGTTGTTTGACGTACTCGATCATCTGGTCGAGTAAAGATGCTTACATTATTTACATATAACGTCCGGATGACGGGGGTTCCGGATATTAGAAGTTTTACTGTATTTTGTGGTAAAATGTTTTGTTATTGCTAATTTAAGATATGATGCTGGTATTTATTATTTATAGTTCTATATCTTTATTATATATCCTGTATTATTATATTAAGTATACATTTATTAGGACAATTTTAAGATTGGTTTCTGAAACAAAATTTAGGAACATAATAAGGCTATATGGCTCCTAATTACCTATGGTATTGGGTTATGTAAAAATATTTATTTCCTGTCCAATCTGTAGCCTTTCCGTAGTGACAAAACTCAGAGCAGCTTTCTCTTGCTTTTTTGCACCGGCCCTCTTTGTTAACACTTGGTTGGATGATGCGATACGAGAATCCACCACAATGTAGAGGTGCCACCACAGTCAAACATGATCTGCTTGATTGTGACTACTTGACCGAAACTGGTCATCGTTATGATCATAGAGTTAGTTTGAAGGCGGTATTAAGGGACGATGCTAAGACTATTGACTGGGAAATTACCTTCTGCCGCCACATTAATTAATTAAATTATTATTATCTCGCCTCCCTCTACTGGACTGCGCGACACCGAATGGCTGAAATGCCAAGAGTGGGCTTTGGATAAAGTAAAGTAAGTAAGTAAAGTAAATTATTATTATTTTAACTAGTTTTAGAATCAGTTTAGTTTCATAATAATTAAGAAACTTAGTATTAAATTAAAGAAATGGTTCTTGGAAATAACTCAGAACAAAGGGTAATCTTCAGGGTGGCTAAAGAGAATGATGGAGGTGGCTCAGGACAGTGATTGAAATGGGGAAGGGCAGTGATTTAGATGGTGCAGGGTATTTTTTCTTACGACGGATAAATTTCAAGGATCGAATAAAATTATGATAACAAATTAGCAACAGCGGCGTTGTTGTCTTCCTTTCGTAGCTTTATGATACTATTTGTATCTATCATTTTATTATTTTACTAGTATTATCCTCCTTACCGGCTTTACTTGAAGTGTACTTTAAATCCTCCACTTCAAGTGGACGAGACCTAGAAACGACTCGGGCGTGCAGAAACACGGCGGATACAAGGAATAGTAAATAAATATCAGTTCTGGTTTTGTATAAGTGCATACAAAGACTATCTACTGCAAATTTATTATTATTTTTACTTGATGCGTTTTTTGAATAAAATCTTTTATACCTACTGACTAATTATTATGTACAAAGAATATGAAAAATAATTTATTTTAAAGGAACAATCTTTGAATTGGTTTCCAAATAACATCCGTGATTGAATATACGAGTATTTCTTCTTAAATCAAAAAAGGTTGGGCACTCGCATAGCCTAAAAGTAAAAAATCTGTTCTTTTACGCGGACTTTACATGAACATACAGGCTGTCTATTCTCGAAATCCACAATATAATACACTAAAATTAATTTTCGATTTCTAATAAATTCTAAACTCCAACCAGAGTCGTTACAGCCTGATATTCTCGTGTGGTGTGAGTCATAATTCTGAGTGTGTGGTATAGAATAATTGCATTAGCGTTTTTAAACCTACGAGAATAATTTAATCTATATTCATTATTTAACCCCGGTAATAGATGATATGTGGTACAGCAAAATTAATACACTTATATAATAAATAAAGCTCTCTTTTGTAGATTATTTCTATTATATTTTATTCTATTTATTTAAAACAACTTTCTTGAATTTGTGTGTGAAATATACTCAATTAAAAAACTAGTATTTATTAATTATATGTAGTTTTATTTTAGTAATTATATTTCCTTAATATGCCTAAAATTCATAAAATCTCTCTCTCTCTCTCTCTCTCTCTCTCTCTGTGTGTGTGTGTGTGTGTGTGTATTGAATACAGGTGATTGTAATCTTTATCTTGATATATATAGTTACTATAAATTAATTCAATGTTATAAATAACTTGAACAATTAACAAAATCGAATGTACAAATGACTAACTACAAAATATTAAGCTACAAAAAACTCTCTAGTTTTGAATTAATTAAGTAAAGACATTGATATTGAAATTTGTTTTGAATCTGTGATTTTTGTCTCACTAAATGCTAAAAAAACTTACATTATTACATTAGAAAGAACGCGAAATGAAAATGAAACCTAGAACTTATCAAGAAAAAACTAATAGTTCAAAAAAGTCAGTAGATTCAAGAAAATGTAATTTAACTGCTGAAAATAAACCGCTTTAACCTAAAAAATGAATTGATTATGAATCAATAAATGCAAAAAGTCATTTTCCCATCCTTTTTTTTTGGGAACGTGATTAGTTCTCCCATCCCACTGCTGTTGAGTTATTTCCTGTCGGTTTTTTCTCCTCACGTGTCTGGTTTACCGTTATAGCCGCCAATTTGTAACAGTTTGCGAAGAATATTGGCTTCTTGAAAGTCTTTTTAGTGTTACGCACCTTTAGTAGATATATTAAAATATTTAAAACCCTGTATATACGATATGTGATTGGAGTAATTTGTTCCCTTAAATGTTGAATTTGAGTTCGTCCTGTGTTATATATAACTTCAACTAGATTCACACGAACTTATCGAAATGGCCACAGAACGAAAGTAATAGCTTAATAATAAAAACATACTAAGGCATTGAAATTATTATCAAAATACTACAACAAAAGGTCTATTTTATCAGGTAAAATTTTGAGGTAATTGTCACAGGAAAGCTGTTACTAGTCTAAGAATTCTGAGATTTCTCGTTGAAACACAATTGGATTCACTGTTATCATCCCTCGTGGTAACCCAGTTACACAAAACACTGAGTGTAATTATCTTTATATCAATTACCATTACACACTAAGTTGAAGGACACATTCGAGGGTTGGTTACAGAGCTACGGGAAGCGGGTAAACCTAGCTGCTTCTAGGGTTTGGCATCCCTCGTGGTAGCCCAGTCACACAAAACACTGAGTGTAATTATCCTTATATCAATTATTAATGCACCAAGTTTAAGCACACATTCGATGGTCGGTTACAGAACTACGGGAAGCGGGTAAACCCTCTCTTCACCATGATTGAGATCAGGTCTTGTTCGGGAAAGCGACACTGCTATGCAATAATTGTCGCTGTTTTCAGTGACATATAATGATTATGGCCTCTTCTTAGTATTATCTAATCCCACCCTTCCTATCTTGTTTAATTTTCTTAATTTTACTTTTCAAACGGTTTAACTGATAAAAATCTTCCATAGAGAGTTGGTCTATAGCAGATAACAGAACCTGTACAAATGAGATTCCTATAAAACCTGACATTTCCGTACCTGATGATGTACAATGTGTTAGCGAAAATCCAACTTTACTAACGGAATGAAGGTTATTTAAACGTTTTAGTGAAGAAAACGTTTGATAGTTATAACTACAATAAATGAGTTTTATTGTTCTGTTTGTTATAGTTATTACTGTTTACTTATATTCGTTACCAATTATAAAAAAATACATAGACATTGCTTACAGCAACAAATTTTTCCATATGTTTAACGTAGAGAGTTGCATCGGGAGAGTCATTGCGCACATCAGGTTGCAACTGTCCTTCATTTGGATCGGTTTGGGGAGAAGAAACTATGTAAGATAGTTCTAATACCCTCAAACGTATAACAATCTATTACTTAAACAGAATTGAACCACTAGTTTGTTTTAATCTTACAGAAAAAACGTATTCATTAAAACAAAACATTTAGAATGTTTTTGGGCACACTTTTACAAATTGATTTTTATATTGATTTAAAAAGGTTTATGGCCTAATATTAGCTCAAGATAACGTGTAAAATTGTATAGTCTAGTAATAGCTCAAATTTAAAGTGAACAAAGGTACGAGTATGGCCTAGTAGTAGCTCAAGTTTAGTAAAAGTGTATTATTGCCTAGTAGTAGCACAAGTTAATGTATACAAGTGTATGACTTACTAGTATCTCAATGTAATGTGTACCAGTGTATGGCCTACTAGTGGCTCAAGTTTAGTAGTGCTAGCCCAAGTTTAGTACAAACGTATGGCCTAGTAGTAGCTCAAGTTTAGTACAAGTGTATTATTGCCTAGTAGTAGCACAAGTTAATGTATACAAGTGTATGACTTACTAGTATCTCAATGTAATGTGTACCAGTGTATGGCCTTGCAGCAGCCAGAATGTCCGATGCAAAGAATCAGGGTAATTGTACAGAATACCAGAATCAAACCTAACCTGGTTAAATAATTGGCTAAATTTATGTGTAAAAATTTTAAAGCATAATAATAATAATAATATTAATACTAGGGTAAATAATAGTAAAATGAAGAAAATTAGAAATAACTTTAGACTTAAAAAACATAAATTATAATCAATAAGAAAAATTATCACTTCAAAGTGGATAGCCTAAATTATGTATACAAAAAAGACGGTAATTGTGAAGTATAACAAACTCGGCCTAGATGCCGGCTATTAAAATAATTGTAATTAAATATAATCAGGAATAAAGAATGTAAATTTATAAGATGCGAGGAAAGTAAATTAGGCCTAGCTAGGGAAAATAGTATTTATGTAAAAGTAAAGATTAAATGTTAAAATGTAATAGCCTAGAAATTAGGTTATACTAGAAGCAGTCATATTTGATTCCGGAAAATTCCGCTTAGGGTATTGATTATAAATCTTGTCACTACGAAACGAAAGCGCTACAGTCGAACTTTGGATTAGGAATTTTAAAAAGTAAATTAAATTAAATAAGAAGAAATAAAGTCAAATATGTTATTAAATAAAAGGTAAAAATGGAAAGGACACATCAGAATACAGAAACGCCTTTTACAAAAAGTGAAACTAATCTTAGTTCAGAATTTCCGAACAAACAAAGTCAATTGCCATGGCAACGGCTTTCTGATTGGTCAAAAGTTGAAAAATGGATACTATGAAGTGGGGCTCACAAAAGAGACGCTATCCAGAATTAGAATGCATTAGGCTCTCAAGGCGAGCAGACGTGTTTTTGTACCATGCGAACAGGACAAGAAAAAATGTGCTAGAAACAGAGTAAAAAGTGCTACGATGTGATCAGGGGAAGGAAGATATATATGAGCAAGGGCTCATATACACCCAGAACAAAATTTCGACCACCAAAATGCAAAATTAAAGAAAATAAGAAGATTAAACGAAATTATGGAGAGACGCCTACCTACCAAGACCCTTGAAGCTGTAACGGGACCGACAGATGACAAAATTATTGAAGATAAAAAGATTTCTACAGTACAAGGTTATATAATCAATTTAATTATTCTTTTTAAATAACATTTTACTTCAAATTATATTAACTTAAATTCAAAATTAAATAAGATGGGAATAACCTAAGGGACTGATTAGTCAACTCTCTTAGGTTACCCAAATTTAAGTAACAAAGATTCAAAATTGACTTTCCATTCCCATCGCTGTGGGAATGTATGGATTAAGTATAAAGATGTATATCTTATATGGCTTTTTCTAAGTGAATTTCTAATGATTACTTTCTAAAGAAGTTAATTGTTCAAGGCCTAGCCTAAAGGCATTAAATAGTAATATTAAGTGTTTGAAAAAGAATCAGATTTTAAAATATGTTAAATTTAACTGTAACAATCAAAACTATATACAAAATTAATTATGGTAACTTTGATAATTTAAATTATATATAAAATTATTGATAATAAGAAAATTTAAAAACATAGAATGAGATAATAATGTTTAATTAAATGGCAAGTTGTATGAAATTTTGAAAAAGTAATTAGTCAAGAAAATCCTGTTAAATTAAATAAAAACAATAATAATTAATTTGAACCCCGGGAACAAATAAATAAAAAGGTATATTTTCCAATTAGCTGTGTTTTCATTCTAAATATATAAGTTCACTAGGTATCCAGGTATAGTCTTTAAATCACAAGTGTCTCTCAAAGATTCCACTACCCGAAAAGGAGCTTGAACAGGGCTTATCGGAGGCTAATTGGTTTTATCAAAAATTCAGGGCTTGGTTCCCCTGAGAGGTTTATTCCTTGAGGCACAGGTCTATGAAATTAGGTTCGTAGTCAATGGATAAACCATTACTTTCTTACTGACTTAGCAATTGATGAAAAGAAAGAAACAAAGTAAGGCAGGGAAAAAAGGCCGGTAGGAGCCTACTAGTGGCTCAAGTTTAGTAGTGCTAGCCCAAGTTTAGTACAAACGTATGGCCTAGTAGTAGCTCAAGTTTAGTACAAGTGTATTATTGCCTAGTAGTAATTGAAGTGAATGTATACAGATATATAGCCTAGTGGTAGTTCAAATTTAGTACAAGTGTTATTGTCTAGTAGTAGTTCAAGTGAATGTATACAAATGTTTAGACTAGAGGTAGCTCAAGTTTAGTGCAAGTGTATTATTGCCTAATAGTAGTTGAAGTGAATGTATGCAAATGTATAGCCTAGTGGTAGCTCAAGTTTAGTGCAAGTGTATTATTGCCTAATAGTAAGTGAAGTGAATGTATGCAAATGTATAGCCTAGTGGTAGCTCAAGTTTAGTGCAAGTGTATTATTGTCTAATAGTAGTTGAAGTGAATGTATACAAATGTATAGCCTAGTGGTAGCTCAAGTTCAGTGCAAGTGTATTATTGTATAGTAGTAGTTGAAGTGAATGTATACAAATGTATAGCTTAGAGGTAGCTCAAGTTTAGTGCAAGTGTATTATTGTCTAGTATTAGTTGAAGTGAATGTATACAAATGTATAGTATAGTGGTAGTTCAAGTATAGTGCAAGTGTATTATTGCATAGTAGTAGTTGAAATGAATGTATACAAATGAATAGCCTAGTGGTAGTTCAAGTTTAGTGCAAGTGTATTATTGTCTAATAGTAGTTGAAGTGAATGTATACAAATGTATAGCCTAGTGGTAGCTCAAGTTTAGTGCAAGTGTATTATTGTCTAATAGTAGTTGAAGTGAATGTATACAAATGTATAGCCTAGTGGTAGCTCAAGTTTAGTGCAAGTGTATTATTGTCTAATAGTAGTTGAAGTGAATGTATACAAATGTATAGCCTAGTGGTAGCTCAAGTTCAGTGCAAGTGTATTATTGTCTAGTAGTAGTGGAAGTGAATGTATACAAATGTATAGCCTAGAGGTAGCTCAAGTTTAGTGCAAGTGTATTATTGTCTAGTATTAGTTGAAGTGAATGTATACAAATGTATAGTATAGTGGTAGTTCAAGTTTAGTGCAAGTGTATTATTGCCTAATAGTAGTTGAAGTGAATGTAAACAATTGAATTATAAGCTCCTTAACCGTGCGGTTACTCATATCGAGTAACTTTATTCTCTGGACTCGGTCGTATTTAATCGATCTAAGCTTCTAACACAACCTACGATCCTTAAAGTACATTTAATTTGATTGAATCAGTAGTAAATTATATTTATATATATACTTGTTTCATTTTTAGGATTAACACAACTTTTATGATTAACTGATTTCTCATTTTGAAAATGTTTCTCAAGAAAATACTTTATCACTATTATAATAGTGTCGCTTTTCCACCAACTACTTTGTTTTCGTAGAAATAAAAATGGTTTAACACTCATAGCGTTCCGTGTGAATTTACGATAAAATGACGATAGTCTGACGTTTTTATCGATCAGAAAGAAAAGAAACATTTTAGAAGTAATACAATTGCATATGATCCTTTAAAAATGTAAAGCATTTAAGTGGGTTAAATATCATACGGTCCAATTTGTCTAAGAACATCTGCCGAAAGGCCATAATCATTTAACATTACCAGTAAGAGATGCTACAGACACAGTTTACACATTTCTATTTATGTAACGTGAAAATATGCATAGCTAGAGTTTGTGAAACAACTTCACTTGGAAACTTTAAAAGTTAAATTATAAAGGTGATGTGATCAATTTCTGCTCCAGAAAGCCGCACGCTCAATTTATATTAATAAGCTTTATATTATAAATGGGTCCCCGATTAAAACAAAATTAATAAGGAATATACGTTAACAGTTTATAACTCATAAAAACAATAGAAAACTCTATACTCATAGAAAACTATGCGTCTCATATCGTTGTTGAAAATTTATTTAAATTTAATTAATACTAAAAATTAAAATTAATTATTTTGTCATTGAAAAAAAACTGGTAATGTATAATTTTAGGATCAATAGTAATTATAGAAAATTAGGTTTTAATATTATAAAAAACATAAATGTATGTAATGGTGTGTAAAACGTAAATTATGGTTAAATATAGTCCTTTTTAGTGTTTTTATTGAACGAAAAACTTGATACTGATTTAGTGTAATTATTGCCACAGAGCTAGTAAAAAACATCAATCTCTCTGATTAACGTCAATTTACAAATGCTTTAAACGAAAATCTATAAATTTGTTTAGTGAAAACTTTGTCATTGTTTTAGCAAAAGGAAAATGAAAAACATTCTGCCTGAAGAAAGACCATTTACAATTGTATCATACAAAAATTTATAATTTTATTTTAATGTAAACGTTTTTAATGTTTTAGCAAAAAAAGAAAAAAAACATTCTGCTTAAAGAACGACCATTTAGTGATGGTATAAATGAAAAACTATCAATTTGTCTTATTCACTATCAGTGAAAACTTTGTCTTTGGTTTAGTAAAAGAAAGAAAAAACTTCTGTATGAAGAAACACAGAATGCCTTTTTCCATGGTATTTTAAAGGAAATACTACTTATTTATTTAGTATAAACAATGCCACAGTTTTCGCATGAAAACAGAATTCTATGTAATAGTATTAATTTCTTATAAGTAATGTCAAAATGAGATCATTAGTTAAGGTAACATTTTAGTGCTTTCCTAAAGTGGTTACAGATATGAATATAGCAATTATAACGGATTAAAAATTTTAATAACAAATTTTACAACTTCGAGGTAGTAACAACTAATCTAGATGACTAGTGCTAAATAATATGCCAATGAATATTTAATATAATATTTCACCAAGTGACAGTATAACTTATATAAATAAACTCACATATAAACTCTAAACAATGGCTTTTTTATTATTTATCAATAAAACATGACCAGACACAATTTGTATTTATTATTATTATTATTTTAAAAGTAATTGGTAATTTTGGTTTTAATCTTGATGATATTAACAATTGCAATCTTATTTCACAATAATTGCTATAAGTTGTCCTGAAGTAATAACTTGAATATTTATGTAAATACCGTCTGCTTTTCATCAGATCCAGTGTTATTTGTAATGGAGCAACAAGTGAGTAATACTAAGAATTAGATGGAAAACATGGGAATACCTGAAGGATTATAACAAAACACGATTAGCTGATAAAAGCGATGTCCTTGTCTTATACAAATACTTGAAGTACTGGCAGAACAAACATTTATAAATATAAAAATCGATTACGATCTTATTGAATGCAAAATATCTTAACAGTATTCTAAAACGACTGGCTTCATTGCGTCTTGAGTACAGTCGAAACGCCATCTCAACATTTAGGTTTTATATTAGAATCGCTTGGAACAATGAGGAAGCACTGCGGTTAGTTCATTTCACTGGGATACGTTTGGCAACAAAAGAAACTAGGGACAGGAGATAAGCAACCGTATATAAATATTTTCTAACCAAACTGTAAAATTAAAATGACATAATATAATAAAATACTTGTGACACATATTAAATTTTTTTATTTATATAATATGCTTATATAGAGGTATTATCGAATAAAATATACAACATATATTATGTTATATTACTTATGTATAGAATATTCGATTTTTCATTCAGAACAGTTTGATTGAGTATGTTTTGAAGAGTTTTCAAAATAATTTTAAACATATTTATTTTAAGACAACTGATATAATTTGATTACACCGTAGAACAAGCGTCAAATAAATTACAGCGCTGATAATAATAGGTAAGTACTTTGTAGTTATTTTAACACGTTTCCATTCTTTAGACATTACTATTGTGATGTAGGAACTTTATGTCATATGGTAACCGCACTGAGTGTTCAGGCACTAAATCATACCGACCATAAACCTTTAGTGCTGACGCAACAGAATGGTACAAGTCCGTTACTTTAGGAAAGTCATTTTACACATAAAACCACGTTTTAATGACAGGATTGTAATTATATCCAATGGTAGTTAACTATTTTCTATAGAAAATAACAATAGCATTGAATTTTGAAATAAGGCGTAGAGCACCTATCTTACAAGAAATGCACTCTACAGATTACTAATATGTTATTCTGAGATTCACTAATTCATTAATATTTTACGTTAAATTTTTGATTTATAACAATCATTTATTTGTTTTTGTTGTTAAAAATTATAATTTACTGATTTTTATGATTTAAAAAAGTTTTAATGGTTTCGTTAGAATAATCCCTCAAATTTTAAATCTATGTAGTTCATATTTACTCCATTTTCTCATTAAGTTTTGAATAATTTTGATTTAGTTTTCGTTTCATCGAATAATGTATTTTATATATTATTAAGTCAAATAAGTTATATTTTAAAAATCATCACAAACTTTTAAACATTTTGTAAATAATATTTTCTAGTCTCTTATAACTGAAGTTGAATTTGGGTAATCCCTGCCCAAGAAACTGAACATCCACCTGACGCTATCATCCTAACTTGATGGAACACTGGCTTCAACTTCAAGATATATAATTTTTTGTAGTATATACAAGATAATATAATTTTTATTATAAATGTGTATAATTTGACATCATGAATTTCCATGGTCCAGTATTTTGCCTTTCTATACATGTGACTCTCAGTGAATCTCTCTCTCTTTCTCTCTAGCTACGGATGCATGTAATCTGTGTATTTATTATACAAGCCTTTATATCAAACGATATAAGATTAGAAACCTAAAATATCTGCAGCTACTAACTTTAGGTTATACAAGAGAAAAACAGGTCGTCACGCCAGACCTGATGAATAAAGTTTAGAAGTAAAAAGTTTTCATGGGTTTTGAACAATTTCATAGTTCACATACATACTATGCAGTAACGCAAAGTACACCTAAGCTATTTGATAATCACTGATGATGTTGATACTGTTTATCAACGAAAATCTTTAAATATATAATAAATAAATATTTCTTGTGTTTATACAACCTTATTTGTTTTTGATTATTAAACAAGAAAACATATTTTGTATATATATATATATATATATATATATACACACAATATATATATATATATATATATATATATATATATATATATATATATACATATATAGAGAATCTAATGTGTTTTCCTGTTAGAATATTTTTAAGATCAAATAATATACACAAATACAGGAATATTTAATTTATTGAACAATAAACTCAAAGCTTTTCGTTGTTTGTTTTATCATTCTTAATATTGTAACTCCTGAAGATGTTGGTAATGTAAGCCAACGAAAAGCTTTGAGTTTATTGTTCAATAAATTAAATATTCCTGTATTTGTGTATATTATTTGATCTTAAATATATATATATATATATATATATATATATATATATATATATACTTATATATAATTGAATTGTAAATTCAATTATAATTCTTGTATTTGTATTTTGACTTAGTTCTTTATTAATACACAATAATACATAGTGCGATATATATATATATATATATATATATATATATATATATATATATATATAATGTACTAATTTTCAATTGTTAACAAAATACATTTTTATACATCCAATCAAGTTCAAACGTTTGTTTAAACTATCGCGGATGACAATTGATGTTAATACAGTTATTTCAAATATGTATTGAATAATTTAAATTTAAAAAACTTAACGTCTCAGTCAGATTCGAACTCAGTAACTACATATTAGAAATTCAGCACTTTGGCACTGAGTCCACTTTTTCATAGCTAGAAATTCATGTATATGAAATTATGAGAGTAAGGTTTCTTGAAATAATGAAGTTATAAAGAGGTGGATAAAATGAAACGTTTTAGACCACAATCAGCTTAATAAACTAGAAACAAAAAAAGAAAGGAAATAAATAGTAACAAACACAAATAATAGTCCAACACCATATGCCTATAGAGAGGAATATAAAAAATTGCAAGGAAATTCCCTTTCTAATTTTCTACTTAATATTGTGATTCTGTATTTATATATTTATATTATTTGTAAATATAAATAAAAAGTAACTTAAATAAAATTTTTTTTATTGACTCAAGTAGGAATTGACTTTTTTTCTTTTCTAAATTACCGGTTTTGTTTTCAATATGTTTTACATTGTATATTGTTTGTACAATGCTCACATAATGCAAATGGATGCGCTTACAGTCAATTAAAATGTAAGGCTCCGCTACTTAAACAGCGGCCATGTGAATTAAGTAGAAGCGATTATTTGCAGCGAGGATTAGTCGAAGAGTTATTCTACACTTTGAGTTTGAGTTTTAAAGCAGGAAGTGCCAGTTTAATATCTGCATAGTTTATTGGGAGGGCGGAAACTTCTTCAGGATGCTATCTGGATCTTATGTAACACTAATAGGTAACAATATGTTTTGCAATTTGTAATGCCAAAACTGTAATTGTTTCATATTTGAACAAGGAACTAACAATTTGCAGTTGAATTGTGCAATTATTTCTGCCTTCTTTAAAATATTCAAATATATAAATTAACGAACTCCAGCTCACAATACATAATGTTCCTTCAAAAACGTTTCAATGACGAAATCGTCATCATCATTTCGCTAATACAACACCCAGAACTGTAACTGTTTAATTAAAATTGTTTTATAATACACACTGAAGATGACTTTGACACTGAAACGAATTCGAGGAACAGTTTATTTACTTTGAGTTGGTGTTCCTTATTATTTAATTATCCATGTTTTGACAGAAACTTTCAGCGTGGGCACAGCAAACATGTTTTTGTTACACGCGTTTTTATACACTAGGATCTAAGTAAAATCAATTTAAATAACACCATTAAATATTTAAAGGCTCAATTCAAATGCCATTTCATTGCCATTATTCCTAAATAATGTTGATATTTATCATTTTCAGATCGATCTATTCTATTGTTTTAGGCTCTCATTTAGTTTTCCTTGATGAAGTCAAATTAACAGTTATGTACTATTTAGGAACAATAAGGAATAAAATAAAATTATCGATGAATCTATAAATAGAAGTAGAGTGGGGGTTGGAATCACGATGTTTAAAAAAACTCCTCCTTCATGTATAAATATAATTGCGAAAATATTAAAGAGCTACACTGAGGAGTAGATACAATAACTTCAATTTTTTTATTGTTAGTTATTGATCTCTACCTGGGATCAAGTTTTTGCTCTAGACACGTTGGCCTCGAGTCGATATTACAATTGCATATCAGATGTAACTGTCACAACTGCTGTATATAATTTATCCCGAAAATGGTTGATATCGCTGATATTTTTACACTAAAGAACACTTTTATGTGGCTTCAAAAATATACAAGTGGGAAAGAGATTAGGTCACCTTAGTCTGTCTACCATCCCAAATAGGGAGTATTTAAAGTTACAAGAACACAGTTACTTCTGTGAGGCTCTATGCAGATAGAGTGGGGCTCTATCTTGTTGGAAAACAAGCCCTTTTACCTCCTCAATATCCTCCACTTGAGGACAAAACATGCAGTTAACATGGCATGGTATACGTCTTTGTATATTGTTCTCCCTACAAAATGAACACACATATTTATTTTCTATCAAACCGTACCAAACATTAACTTTGGAAAGTCCCATTGATCCTGAATAATATGATGTGGTGACCTTGACCCATAGATTCAGTAACTCAGACCATATAGTCATGACGGATGGCTGTTCCATATCTGTAACATGAGCAACGAAGTCAGTGGAGCCAAAGCGTTTTTTAAAAATTTACAATTACTTTATATATATCATAGGTAACTACATTTATATATAACGAATATAAAATAAATATTTCAGTGGTATTCAATTAGTTTTGGTAAAACGGGATTTATTTTCAAGATTATTATATACTGTGCCAGCATTATTCTTTTGTGGAGTTTAACACACATACAGGGTCTATATATCACATATGAGAGTGAAAAAGATACTCACTTGTAGGCATGAACAATGATTGGTTAAACAAAGATAAAAAGTAACCTAATTACAGAAATTATCTCTCGGTACAGGTTATGAAACAAATTAGGTGATTATTGTAAGCAAGAAGCACTAGTTACAATAGATTACAAGAAATACATATTTGTGGTTAGGAGGAGTGCCACAGACTAAGTGCCTCTCTCTCTTTTACTATCGTGTATATGTTATAAAACATTTGGTACATAATAGCTAGTGGCTAAAAAAGGAACTTAATCATATTCAAGCAGAAACTTCAGACATTCATTTGTGGAAAATAAGAAATTACCAGTTGCAATTTTATTTCTTGGAAGCTCACTTGAAGAGGCGTTTGAAACTCATTAACTGGGTCTCCGTCAGCGTTTACATTTCCGTCATTGCAACACAGTAAAGACAGGTGTTCGGTGAAGAGCAGTGGTTTAGTGAGTAATTTTTCAACAGCTATCTTCGAAACGAAACCATCATATTCAAATTTAAAACCTTAGTAATAATTAAACAGACATGCGAGTATTTAGTATCAAATATTTCACTTTATGTAAAAAAAAGTAAAAAGTTCTTTTAGATGAGTAAATGAATCAAGAAGTTACATTTTCTAAACTTGTAAAATTATTACACTCAACACATTAGTAAATATTTTAACAACATAGATCAGAAGTAACTAAATTGTTCAAATAAGGCCACTCTTTCACTATAGGCTAATTACAAGGTGAGACGATTTACAAAGAATGCTCCACTAGTTCAACATAATTGCCAAAACGTATACGTCTCGCCTGAAAATACAAATTAAAGATATAGTATAGTAAGATGCAAAATAAAGTAAGATATACAACAGGTAATGGAATTTAAATACCTTAGCATCACATTCTCACGTAACGGAAAGTTGGAGACCGAAGTCAAGGAAAAAATGAACAAAGGAAAAAAAATTGGGATGTCTAAAAAATTTGATATGAGAATGCTTCAAAATGAAACTACTGGAAGCAACAGAAATGAATCTCTAGAAGAAGTGATGAAAACAAACTCAGGGACCGGGAAAGATTCCCTGTCATAATATGGAGATTCGTGTTGGGAGTAGGAAAAAGGATGGCATTGGAACGTCCTTAAAAGAAAAATGTGTGAAGATTAAGTAGTGAAAAAAGCAAGATTCTTCGCCAATAAAACGATGGTTAGTGGAAAAACAACGTGAGATCATGAAAACAATGGAACGCAGGTCATTCGAGAGACATTCAGAAAAAGGCAGACTAATATAAAAGAAGAAGGAGAAATACAACTTGGACATTTGATTAAATTTTGGCATGGTTCACTATTTTCCAAAATGTCAAAATATAAAATTAACTAGAGAAGAAACCTCTATATGCGCTGATATTTGTTACTGGCACTTCATCTTTATTAGAGACAAGATCTTAGATTTTGGCTAGTTTATGTCCCTGCTGCAAATCAAATGTAGTCCCCAAAGTATAAGACGTATGGACTTTCCCTTTTACTATATAAAAAATATTGTAGCTAACGAAATATAAATATTCAAATGATGGAACGGTTATTAATGCAACTATTGTGATTAACTGGAATTACAACTAATGTTACGTAATACACACGCACAGTCCTACATATAGATAATAATACACTAAATTATAGACTTTTAATTTAAAAGATATTTCTGTTCTACAAATTATCACATTTCAGCATTAGCGACAGATATTTCCATGGTCAGATACACCAAGTACGCCAATAGCACACACCAAGTACACAGATACACCAAATACGCCAATAGCACACACCAAGTACACAGATACACCAAATACGCCAATAGCACACACCACGTATACAGACACACCAAATACGCCAATAGCACACACCAAGTATACAGACACACCAAATACGCCAATAGCACACACCAAGTATACAGACACACCAAATACGTCAATAGCACACACCACGTATACAGACACACCAAATACGCCAATAGCACACACCACGTATACAGACACACCAAATCTACTCCTTGAAAACCTATTTACAGTTCAATGTTCTATGTTTTAACAGTAACAATAATACTCATTAAAAACATTGAAGAGAGTTCCATAGTAATTTCCATTTCCATCATTGCAAGACAGTAGAGACGGCTGCTCGGCGGAGAAGAGAGATTTACTGCTTAATATTGCAAAAGCAATCTCCGCAAAATGATGCCAAGGTAGCGAGCCTTGGAGATACTTGTTCCTGTCTGTCTGATTCGCCCCGTTGCATTTACATTTTCAAAATTATACGTGGCCTAGCAGACAGAATTTTATTCTCCCTTGACTAACAATTAGTTTATAGTTTTATCAAATTTAGAAATGATTTAATTCATTCCATTATCTCACACTCTCCTTATATATCTTGTAAAAATTTTAAATCGGTATTAAAATACGTTTTTATTTATCCACTCAATTACAGTTTTCCATCATGTAGTGGATGACAATTAATATTAATAAGGTTTGTACAAAAAATGTCGATGACTCGGTCAAACTCGAAATTAATTGATACATGTTTGGAATTCAGCATTTGGGCACTGAACCAACTTTTAGCTAACAAGATATTTTTTATACATACCTATCATATATGAAATTATGAGAGAATTGTTCCTTGCGATACTGAAACCTTACAAGAGATGGATGGAATGAAAAATTATAGACCACCATCAGCTTTATAAATTAGATCGAAAAAAAAAGAAAGCGAATAAATATTAACAAAGAAAAATAATAGTTCAACACCATATACTTTATAAAGAGGAAAATGGAAAATTGTAAGGAAATTCGCTTTCTGTGTTACCACTTAATATTGTGATTCTATCAAATGTATTTATTTGCGTTACTTATTTATATCATTGTAAATATAAAATAAAAAGTAACCAAAATACATTTTTTCTTATTGACCTCTGTAGGAATTGACTTCAATTTTTTTATAATACTCGTTTTATATCTGAGGTATATAATTTTCCCCAAAAAAATTACTTTGTTTAAAAGCAAAACATAACCCCATTAATTTATTGTGCTTCAATCTCGAACTTGAGTTACAAGTTTACACTTACACATTTGAACGTATATCAATATGTGACACTTGCTTATAGTAGCACTTACTTGAGGATGACTTTCCGGAGATGTATTTTATTGAGTTACGATCTTAGTTGACAATGGGACACATTTCCCGAAAAGATCGTCCACATTAAACAAAACGTAAGGACTACTCAAGGCAAGTCTCATACTAATGTATGTTCAAGTTGCTATGTAATTTGTTACGTGAGAAACAATTACATTTAACGTTAGATTGCAATAAATTTCTGTTACTTCAAGTGATTTTAATTAATTAATACCGATAAACAATCAGACAGTTGAGGGCAAGCCTGTTTCACTGTATGGGCATAAAATACCAATAACTTTCTCTAGTCTTAGTACTAAGGGGGCTTTTTCCTGGTCCTACTTAATTCTTTACACCATTTACAATTCTTTTTCTGCAAGTAGGTGTAACAGGAAAGAACCCTTTATGTCTCTGACTTCTTTTATGTCCGTAAATTCCTTACAGGAATGTTAGTTTACACTTTAGTCTTATATTCAAAATTCTTTAATATATTTCGTTGGTGTTATTAGTCAAACAGGCTTAAAACCACAAGAAAGAAAAATAATTATGAATACAAAGTAACGATACCCTATCTTGGAAAATTCCGTAAATATTCTGAAGAAACTAAAAATACAAAAGACCTTTTACCTCCACACAGCTTATGAGAGGAGGGGAAGAACCGACACCACTTTATTATCTGCTTGAGTGAGTGTCAATAACATCTTTATTTGGCGCCGACAGCTTTACTTAAACAAGATATTTAAGCTTCGCAGAAGATATTTCTCAATGAAAAACAGCAAAAACGATGTTCAACTGCAGCGTATTTATAAAATAACCGTTTCCTTTAAAGAACATATTATTTGTATAGATTTGAATACGACTTATAATAAAATCATGTTTCGAGAAATCCCTATTGTAGATCTGTGGTTGACATAACCGATTGTTTTGTTAATTAGAAGATGAGGATCCTCAACCAAAAGGGGACCGGGCACTGAATATTCACGATATGCATGTCTTAGAAGAGATATCTCTACTTTATAAATCGCAAAAATTAGCCACCGAAACGCAAACATAAATCCAATTTTGAAACAGGTAGCATATTCATCAACAAATAAAGAATATTTGCTAAAACAACAGAATTTGTTAAATGTATTGATTGGAAAAATTTTCAAACGTAAGTATTTGAAAATATATATGTAATACGTTCACAAACATAGATATAAACATGCAAGTGTTTAAAAGTGATTGTACCTAAAAAGTGTGCATTAATATTTTATTAACTAACTATATATATTATAATAATGAATCATATAATAATTGTTATACAATAATAATAATAATAATAATACATTATTATTTATAATATATTATAAAACTTAAAGTTATAAAAAAGGAGAAAAAACCTATTTACTTAATAAATAATAAAACATTACTAAACTTTAAAGGTTATTAATAGCTATTTGTCTAAAACTTGTATTAGATTATTAAATTGAACTTATAATTTTACTTTTATAACAAGTATGCTTGCTAAGATCATTTTATCGCTTCAGTTGTATTCGCTGAAAGCTTTAATTATATTTAAGCGCATTTGTAACCTGTAAATATATTTGAGAACATAATAATAATTCATTCCGTGTCGAACTAAAAGAACGACGTCATTAAATCTCATCTGTTGTATTTAATTTTGGATCTGACGTGCGACTTACAGGTCTATACAAATTATTGATTAACGAGGTTTTCTGTATTATGTTTCTTTGATAATTTGCACAGAAGTGTTCTCATTTTCTTCTTTTAACTTATTAGTGTTTAATTTGTTCTAGAGATTTCTGCATAACAATTATTCGATTTATGCTTTATATAAATCCATTTTCTATCTAGTTAGAGTGGCAATAGCAGTTTATATTACGAATGTGTAGCTAGTAAAAACCATGCAACTGTTCTTTGATATTAGCATAGATTGTGAGGTTATGTTACTACAAATAAATTACCAAACAAAAAGAAACAATAAAACTAAGGGTGAAGAATATTTTTCCCATGTTAAATATAACAGATCAGAAAAAACTGCGATGGATAAATATTATTTGGAACAAATCTCGTTTTTAAAATAGACGATGTAACAGTTTTGATAAATGTAGTCAAGTGTAGTGAATTGGATGTGTGGGAAATTTTAAATGATAATGGGAATAAAAATAATATTGTAAATAATGAGTCAGGCCCTATTCAAAGTTCTATATTAATGTAATTATTGTGACACTAGGAATTTTGATTGTAAGTTTTTAGTTTAAATCTTTAAATAATAATAATAATAATACTGAAATAATATTTATATATTTTGTTTATAAGTAATTATGTGTAGTGTTTATGAATTTTATTGTTTTAATAAGATAGGTATAAAATTTCTATTTGATGTATCATGTTTGAAGTAATGTTAATAACCATTGTTTTGGACGGTTTTAACCTTACTTTCACCTTAGTTTTGTTAGAGTTTGTTGTAGTAACACCCACTGATGATGATTATTACGACTTTGTCATTAAAACGCGTCTGAGGTAATGAATTAATAGCTTGTGAGTTTTGTGTACGTCTTTTATTTGTATGTAGTAGAAACCACTTTATACTTCGATAGAGAGTAGCTGTGCTACACACCTGATAAATCCTACCAAAGCAATTTACCCACCTTCCTACTTGTAGTCAATCCATTCCCTATCCTTCCTAGGAGAGAACTCCCATAATGGGTAATAGCCTTATATCCTTAGACAATAAGAAGAAAAGTATGATAATTTTATAAAATTGTATTGATGAAACCGGTTTATAAAATATCCATAAGTATATAAAAAATAATTTTTCATTGCTTTTAGCAGCTCTCACAAGGTAATCAAATCAAAAATAAATTTTTGCCCATTTATATAAGACAGGATATTTAAAAACACAAGTACTTGTTCCGTCCAGTCCTCTGTAATTCATTTCGCTTGAACTATAACTTTAATTAGGTCCAGAAAAGATAATCATAATGTTTGCCTAACAACATGTTCCAAGAAGAAAATAACTTTTGAAAGGAAAATTTAAAACTGAATCTTAAAACGGAACATCACCTAATAAACAAAACGATCTTAATGTGTCGATTGCGATTGATAAAAAATAATTATCATACTATAGTATTAATTTTCATTTCTATCCGTAACACATTCAAAGTAGGTGATTTGCTTCAGGAAACTCTACATGAAATATCACTCAATTGCTATTTACTAATATATAGCTGACCTTTAAAGTTTCTCGGGAGCCGTGTGTGCATTAATGTAATGAATGGTCCTATTATTATATCTGATTGCAAGGCTGGCAGACTGAGACGTGCGAGGAAACGGGACGGATTACAGCTTAATAATTCAAAAGCAATCTTCACAGAATGATGCAAAGTAACTAAACCTTAGAATTGACCGACATTTGATCATCAACATCGAGCTCATCCCATTCGCTTTTATATTCCCACAGCATTGCATTACATGTCTAATGGCTGTGCGTGGTCATGACTTGTGTTTACGCTAATTGTTTTTTAATTGTATATGTAGTGTAAAACAAGGAGTATTTATATTAAGTATATTAAAATATATATATTTCGAAACGAAAGTTATCGACAACGAAAGACAGAAACGAAAAACGTCTATTAGAAAAAGAAACAATTAAAGAGAGGGAGAAGGTTGAAAGATATATCATAGAACAATAAACAACTATTTAAGACTAATATATTCGCTTTTTAAATAAATAAAGATAAGATTAAATTCCTGGTAACAAAGTAGGGTTTAGAGTTGAGGAAGAAGAGAGCGTAGAAAACAGAAAGTAAAGAAAAGAAAGAAGAGGGAGTGACCGATGAATAATTTGATATAACCAAATATAATAATAAGAAGGAAAACGTAAATCGTGAAAAAATACAGCAATATTAAAAATGGTTGAAGCAAAATACACATCGGTGCAAAAACGTATGTTTACATTACGGAAAATACACATATATAGATGGGAAATTTTACGTTGAGAAAACTGAGAGAGAGAGGGAAAGTTGAGAAAATGCCACATGTTTAATTGATTATAAGTCATTTGGTAATTTTTTACTGGGGTAATGAATCGTATTCTTTCATGCATAGTTATATATCTTTGTCGGTTGAAAAATATAAACATAAAAAAGGTTTCTCAGTATTGTAAACTAAAAATAAAGCTCTATAAATTTCACCCAGAATACTAAAATATAAGGGAAAAGTCGTAACCTATCTGCATATCTTCTAGAAGTACTGGAAGGGGATTAAATGTAGAAGGCGAAATACAACTCAGCACTCAGTAAACTTGAAACATTTAATGATCTTCCGCTCCTCCCTCCTTGGCCTAATTTATTGTCTTTTAATGTTTTACCCCGATGGCCGGATCTTTCGTTACGCTTGCTTAGAAGCTTAACATTATAATGGTTCTGATAGAACATTATTATAAAATTTTAATATTAATATTAAATTCTTCCACTACTTTGGGATTTTCTAATGGAAATTAGTTTACATATAATTGTTAAACCTAAATTTGTAATTTAATGTTGAATTACTAAATTTTAAATGTAAACAAAATTTTAAATAAATTTTAATATGATTGGTATTTACTTTACAAGTAAACAAATGATTTTATAAACTAAAATCATGTTCAATTGATTTATAAATCAAATAATAATGATTTTGTAAATAGTGCAGTTATTTGTATATATTTAAAAAATATTAAACCTTACAACATCAGGGATAACTATTTGGCGATATACTTAATAAATTTCATGGAACACATTTCTTAGCTTTTTTAAATGACATTTATCTGTATGTATATGTATTCTATACATAGTTATTATTATTATTCCATAGTAAAGAACCATAAGGATATAGTATAAGTATTTTTTCGATTTTAAAACCAAAATGTAATTATTTAAAATTACTTGTTGCAATCAAAGTGTTTGCATTCACTAGACTAATCATGTATGTAGAAATAAAATGTTCTTTGTATGCTCAACAGTTGTTGAGCTCAGTAAATTTAATTGAAAACTCCAGTAGCCGTAAGTATGTGGGTGATTGGATATCAGAAATAAAGAAATAAGGGAAGCAATTTGCCGCTGAGTGTCAGGCGCAGCCATCTACTGTCCGCAAACCAATTAATTATTGAGAAAGACCGCCTCGCTTAAGTGGCCTCATAACTTCATAAGCTCTAGAGAGAGCTTATAAAGGAACAAAACTTATAAAAGGTGTGAAATTGAAATTTATTATTACCGAGGATATTTGTAAGTTTATGTATATTTTTAGGGCTCAATAAAGTTTGGAATTACAACACACAGGCACCTGGTATCAAGTTTAAGACCATGCAAAATTTAAAATAAAATTGAGCGTTTCAAGTGAAAATAAAATGTTTTAAAAATAGTCTCTCCTCTCCTGTTTGATTTTATTGTTGGCAATTCCATATCCAATGGATCATAATGTATTTGAAAATTTCTAAAACATTTTATTATTTCATAACAATCTTTACAACTGATATTTCTATTGCTTGTATTTATTTATTAGATACATAATTAGAGGTAATTTAATAAAATTGAAAAATTAATTTTTAAATGTAAAATTTATATTTAAGAACTAAACAAATAAAGTTTTGTTTCATTATATATTAAATGGGTTAACATTTTTTTTATCAGATATTACTTCGGAAGTCCGACAAATGATGTTAAAATAGTTTTTAGTGACATTTTGTTTTAAAATTAGTTGCAATAATCTTCTGCTTGCAAATATATGGAATACGTAAGTTCTTGCAACGTCCTTATAGTGAAAAGGTCCTTATAGTGAAACGTCCTTATACAATTCAAATTAGTTATGCTTTGAGATTGTGTAAAATAAGAGTGTAGAATTCTAAATTAACTAAAAACGAGGCCAATTAAAACTAATTGTATTGTAGAGTTTTTGTGAATGCAGTTATTTGCCCTGCGAGTCACATTACAAGCTAGTTATTCCACTGAAGAATACAGCTTGGTTGTTGACGTGTACAAAGGGGGGAGTAAAAACTCTGCCATAGTTTGTATTTATATTATTTTAACTCACAGTGGTACAAGCGGTCGCTGTATTGTTACCTGGTTACACTTTCCGTATCAGCACTAAATATCATGTATTGCCATGAAACTACGAGTGTATTATTATTGCTTTTAAATAAGAGGAAAAAATAATGACAAAATAGTATTCTGCATATTTAATCGTAGAAGCCAAGAAATTATAAAACCATTTGTAAGTTTAACAATAATAACTATGTTAATACTAAGTAAGGTTAATATTAAAATCCATTGGAGCTAACTATAAACATACATTATTTATCTTGAAATTTAGATAAATTAAATATATTTTGAAACAGTATAGTAACTATTGACATAAAAAAATTATATCAAGATTATAATTAAAGATTCATCGCCAGTCAGGATAGGGATCTCGCTTGTACAAATACAATAAATATTTATTTATATAATAAGGAAAATATGTGTTATTTATTTATTTATTATTTTAAATATGACACCTCTGTTGATATCATTGTAACGGGCCTTCCTTATCTTCCTTTGTTTGTATGCCTGCAATGTGTTGTTATTTGTGGAAGCAGTTCTTCACACTCAAAGATACACTTGAGCCAGCAATAGTATTTTTTTGTTATCATAACTTATTTTGTGAAAATAGATGAATTCTTAAGCAACATCCAGGGAGGTGTTCGTTCCACGTCAATTGGGTCGGACTGTATTTCCAATATCTGCATGTCTTGCTAGACCGGAACTTGGAGTTTACGTTTGTGGATATATATTTACCTTGGGTTCGCACACAGTATACCACTTGATATGTTTGTAAACAGTCCAATAAGAAAGTCACCTAACACCTGACACACGCAATTACGTTATGTATTATGCTCAAGGAAATGCTTTAGTTATTAACAGTTAAATAAATCTTAAAGTCAATAAATTAATATTTTATGTGCATAGTAGTCTGTCTACTGAATCACCAAGTGTAAATTAATTTGACATAACTTTAGAAGTTACAGCGCTACGTCGTTGCAAAGATGTCAATGATTTTGTGTCTGTATCACGTAGTGTACGTAATATGCTGAAGCCCAATGCAGTCTCTAGAGTCTGTGAAAAAGAGGGGTTGATTAGCCTCTCAATGTCTGACACGAGACAATAGTTTGTTGTAGGAGGGACAATTACTGCGTGTAGAAGGGACAATCGCTGCTTGTATAAGGGACAATGACTGGCCATAGAATGGACAATAGCTCCTTGTAGAAGTGACAATGACTGTAAATTTGTTTTCAGGTCTCAGTTCTCATCTGGGGTTTCAGATAGTATTAAAAGACGCATATAAAATTACTTTCAGACGTTCAATAGAAAATATCTGTAGAGGTTTCTGCATAAATTGGCACTGGGAACTACATTAATGCCAGTGCTATCACCAGTTCTCGAACGAAGCTTGCCCGTTTGTCTCAAAGAAAGCTCAAATATTTGTTTTATGACATTGATATCATTTGATTACAAATAACTAACTTTGACATGAAACTGAATGGTAATCATACTCTGAAGATATTGTTATCTTTTCGTTAGATGAATAACCCTTCTGTCAGATAAACAACACAGGAGTTCAGCTTTGTCTGGAAATCTGTTTATGATTAAATTATTGTTATGAAAACTCCATAACTAAAATGAAGGTAAATATTTTAAAAATGTTCAGTTTATCATGATGAATGCGAGATACTTAAAGAGATGAGTAATATTCAACAGGCGGAAAATTGACTTAATTTTAATCAGTTGTGAGATATTCAAGGAGATCCAGAAGTGAAATTTATTTCAAGGTACGCAAGGGTAGGAACTCAATCGTCTATTGTTTTATCAACACAATATTAGAATAATTTATCGCTCGAGAGCTGTGCCGATTTATTAAATATTCTGTCAAATAGCAAAGTTCTTTATAATTGACGTCTTTTTACCAATACTCAAGTAGTGTTACTATTTACTTAAATACTTAATTAGATATTTGCACAAGGCTTATTAATTTAGGCTCAAGTTTTAAAAACTGCCAAGTTTAAGTTTATCATTTATTTATAAAATGTAGTTTACATTGCACTTAAAAATCGTTGTCTAATAGAAAAACAGAGTGATCGAATATAGCGTTGGTCAAATGTTGTTAGTGTAGGTTAACTGGTTTACTTTATATAACTGCTACATAACCTTGTTGTGTTACAAGGGAATATTAGCGAATTTAGTAATCTCAGATATTTAATGTGATATATTCTTCTTTTATATTTAAAAAAAACACGTTTAAACTTGGGAAATCTTTTTTATATACATATGATTGTTGCAATTAAAATTATTTATCTCAAGGCTTTGCGGACCTTTGGTTTATGAAGTCGAGAAAGTTTTGCTGATTTAATTTTGGATCACACAATATTTCCTTACACACAACAGTTTGACAAAGCGTTATTCAGATTTTTAATTATTATCTGAAAAGTGTTTTAAAAAAATAGTTCTTGGTGGTCGTGTGCACAGTGGTATTGAGTCACTCAAGGTATCTGGGAACTAATTATAGAATGCAATGCTTAGGCACAGACGCTACTCTGTTCACTTGGAAATGCTTTGTGTTTGCATTGTCGAGTCCTTTACAGCAAAACTAATTTGGTACTGCGGCCTCAAAGCTTTACAGAAACCTACTTTATTTCATTTATAGACTTCTAGGTTGAACATAAAAGTGACTTTTCGATACCTAAATGTTACTAATATTCTGCAATTCCTTGTAGTAAGCTTTTAAATGAGCTGGTCATTATGTTCAGATATTTTTGTAACAATTGTTTAATGAGTTTGTGAACCGAAGTCGCTTCAAGTGTTTCCCTTATAATTCATAAAGGTGAATAAAATAAATATAATGAAAGGACAATCGATGATAGTATAAAGTTGCGTATCGGAAAGATTGCGTAGTATTTAGAAGCTCTTTTCACCTACTATTTCCAATATTTTTTAATTTCGATATTACATTAGTTCGTTGTCGCCAATATTTCGCCATATAAATAGTTGCTGGACAAAATGTCGGATAAAATATCACTGGACAAAATGTCGCTGTAACTAATGACCGCTGGAGTAAGTGTAACTAGATTTGAAAATACAGGTATGTCTTCGCCATGTACTATTTATTTGAAAGTAGTATATACATGTTATATATTAAAAGTACATAACCTTTTTCAGCAATAGATCTTATTTAAGTCAAGCCCTGTTCTGTCGTGAGAAATCGCCGGGCGGATTCACAGGGAAATTGAACATCACAACAATAACTACGCGCTGGGTTATAGTGACTGAAGTGTTATGCGTTTCTGTGAATCTGCCCGGCGCATCTGATACATGATCAACCCTCTATCTTATTGCTTTTTGCCCTT